>JAEIFU010000773.1:0-99418 GCA_018904235.1 Lordiphosa stackelbergi | reverse complement strand
TTATTAATCAAATTTTGTCGTATTTCAACTAATAATAATTGTTAAAAATGGACCCAAAAAATCTGGCAAGCACTGATGGCAGTGAAGTTCGGATATATCGATGTTCAATTTTTAACATCGATACATCGGACCATTTTGTAAAAAAACGATAGTTTTGCAGCCCCACCAGGATGACCCCCCCCAAAGCAACTAAAAGCTGAAATTAACGCTGTCCTAAGAGCAAAATTAATTAGCCTTATTCTTGTATTTGTATTATATTTTAGTTATATTTTTTTTTTGCCTATTGTTTTTCTTTTTCAGCTGAAGTGTGTATAGATAACGATATTTAATTAAATTGTCTTTTTCAGCTTAAAATAAATCATCGAAAAATAAACTAAAATAATCTATAGTTTTTTTAGTTTATTTCAAATTTGTTAACCCATTTATAAATGCCCCATTTCGTCAATACCTCATAGTAGATTTGTACGTTGGCACTTCGTTGACGACATTTCGTTAACAAAACGTCGAAAGTTCTCTTTGGCGCTTCTTTGACCCTTAAACGTCGACGAATCGTCTATGCGGAAAGCCGTGCACTACCTCCTAGGACATGCCAATGTTAAAGGTAAACAATGGCTCAGTACAAGGGTAGTCGAGCGAGCGTCGATGGCATGCGCGAAGCCATTGACGATTCGTTGACGCTGCGTTGGTGGTCGGTTACTAGAGGGACGAAAGATTTTAGCAGGAGTAAAATTTGATTTTAGCGTCACGTGACTCTGCAGCGCTGCGCTGACGTCACGCATATTTGGTGTTGCTGCTTCAGCGGAGTGTCCCAGTGACTTAACAGTGACTAAACAGTGACTTGAAAGTGACTAAACAGTGAATTGACTGTGACTGAACGGTGACTTGACAGTGACCAGGCAGTGTCTTGACAGTGTGTTGACACTGACTTGACAGTGTCTTGACAGTTACTTGACAGTGACTTGACAGTGACTAAACAGTGACTTGTTAGTGACTAAACAGTGACTTGAAAGTGACTCAACAGAGTCTTGACAGTGACTTGACACTGACTTGACAGTAACTTAACAGTGACTAAACAATGACTAAGCAGTGACTTAACAATGACTAAACAGTGACTTGACAGTGACTAAACAGTGACATGACAGAGATTAAACAGTTACCTGACAGCGACTAAACAGTGAATTGACTGTGACTTAACGGTGACTTGATAGTGACTAATCAGCGACTAAACAGTGAAGGACTTGACAGTGACTTAACAGTGATTACAAGTGACTAAAAGTGACTTGATAGTGACTTAAACAGTGACAAATCAGAGATTTGTAAGTGACTTAAAAAATTACCAAAAAGAAGGAAGAACGCAGAAGACAGTAATCTTGTTGTCCCTGTTTTCTTCTTTGAAAAGATTGTCATTGCTGATTTATAACCGCCATTAAAAGAGCTTGTGATTTCGAAATTAAGCCGTCAATTTACCATCACGTCACCAAAGCATCGTGAGTGTCAACGACACTCACTAATAAAAAAGTTTTAATAAAAATCGCCAACAGAAAAGAAACGCTTTCTCTGATAAATTGGTGGATAGAATTTTTTAAAATCACTTTTCTAATACAAGGTGTTAAAACCGACTAATTGAGTTTCCTATAAAACGGGTAACTCCTTAATATCTTTTCGTTTTCTAATTTTAAGGGTATTTTTTTTCTTTGATTTAACAAAAATACTAGATATCCCGGCGGGCTTTGCTACGCCCCCTTTAGTATTTTAATCACAAAACAAAGAAGTGAAGCTTACAGTACTATTGCCATCTATCAAATCTTCAAGATAATCTAAGCAGAATTTGAAATTCAGCTAACTTCACGATTTTGTGTAACTTTTAATTGAGTAATTTTCGCCATCTTTTAGAACTTTCGGTCTTTTTTAACAGTATTCATCAATCAAAACTCAAAATCAAATTCATAATAAATTTTTTAAATTTCGCGATTTTTTCGATCGTTTGATCGATATCGTATACTTACCATCTATTTAACCATCCTTATGACTATCTAAACTCATTATAAAATTGTATTTAAATTTCGAGATTTTTTGAACCGTTCGATGTACACCTTCTATTTACCCAACGACATTTATCAATTAAATAAATCTTCACGATATTTGCAGACTTTTTTAGACCATTTGATCTGCTTCTTCTATTTACCCGTCTATTTAGTCATCTTATTACCCGTTTAATTACCCTTTTTATGACAATCTATACTCATAAACGATTTTTCCAAATTCCTACATTTTTTGAACCTTCGAAGTACACCTTCTATTTACACGAATTAAATATTACATCAATATAAAATGTACATATATAAATATATGAAGTAAATCTTCATAACAATCTAACTTATTTGGACCCATTAGTTTTTTGAGAGATTTTAATTGATGTTTTGCTACAACATATGCAGCACATCAAAAATCTTAAAATCCATCAATACGTTCTTAAGGTGGTGCAGTGTGACATTTCAATTGTGTTCAGTGCAAAGTTCGATTCTGGGTTGCCCGATCAATATGCACACGCCGCGCTTTCGTTGTTGTTTCCCTCAAATGGATAGCCCCGCTTAAAGCCTTCACGTTTAGCTTATGGTCAACCGTAGTGCAACAAAAACATCTTAAGTGTTCCCTCTACACTTTCGCTCCGAATAAAGGTTTTGTTGTTGGCATCGAATGAATTTGTTGTTGTTTTTACAGAAGCGTAGGGAAACTACAACTTTAAATGTGTTTTCTTTTCGCTTTCTCTCTGATCGAATGTTTTGTTTTTGCCTGCAAACGATTTGGAGTACTTCATACAGCCACGAGCACACACACAGACACGCACAATCAGAAAGAGGGTTTCTCTTTCTATTTCTTGTGCTTCTTGTTGATCCACAAATAAACGTAAGCAGATTCTTGGCAACTGAGTATATGTATTTTTGATCAGGTCATGGAGCCAAGTCGATTGAGCTTTGGCACAGACAAAGTTACCCTTGCCTTTTCATTGTTGGAGTGTATAAACCAAACAGTGAAAATTAGACCGTTTATGGCCTTTGGATATTTGAGGCATTTCCATAACTTAAATTTACTTAAGTAACACCACAATCTACTTCCCTCCCTTCCAAGCCCACATATACAAGTACACACCATAAATTATGTAAATAAAATTCCAGCTGCATAAACATTTTGCCAGTAACCAACCGGAGTAGCGCCAGCTTATCGAATCAAATGCCAAGGAAATCAAATTGGTATAAACTAAGTTTAGAACATGAAAGATTGTCGCGGAATTCGAGCAGTCTGTTGGGTGTTGCCCCCAAGTACGAGGAAGCGGCAAGCGGAAGTGATGATTGGGCTAGAGGGCAAAAGATGGAATTTTATGCATTTTTTTTTGTGCTTGCGGTTTTTGCTGAAAGTGTTGCCACTTACTTGGGGCAACATTTACTTAACACCCGCAACAACAACAACAATGTAAAATGCATTGAGCTAAAAATTGTATTTAAAATTGAGTTGAGAGCGAGTGCAGAAAAAAAAACCAACGTATGCTACACTCCAGGCAAACCTTTTTTATAAGTAGATGAGTTTGGGTTTGGGGTGGAAGTGCAGATTGTATTTCCGATTTCCAGCTTTCAGTGAACTTTATGCAAATGCGCAAACACATACAGAAGAGACGACGTCTGGATGAATATTTTTTTGGTGACTGGATTTGCCATATATTTTTTTGTTTGTTTGCAGCCATAAGAAGTCCTTGGAAATGCAGTGAAAATTCATGCATGTCCTGTAAGCAGCACACAAAATGCAATGGGTTGGAAGAATCGAATATTTTGTTTTTGTTTAAATGCAACTAAAGCTAGTGCAAATGGTTGAATGGATAATATCAGCTGGTAACAGGTTGAAAATGTTATTGGGGGCGATTAAAGAGTAGAACAAATTGGAAATAAGCTGAACTGGGAAAGCTGAAGAGGAGATTGTGCTTAAAATCTAATTTAAATCGAATAAATAAGACAAACATTGAGAAAAAATAGAGAATATCAAGGGTGCCATAGAAATCACAAGCGATTTTCGTATAAACGCTTGTATTTTATATTAAAACTGATCGAACTGATATGTGAAGAGGCACCAAAAAGCACGCCCACTAGATCAGATGGTGAATTTGAGCGATTTTTGAATCAACTATTGTACTATCTATGGCTTTGTATAGTCGGTTTCAATTCGATCAAACGCTTTTTGGTGCCTCTTCAAAGAACATTCTATACGAAGTGTTATTTCTGCACCATATGTTTGAAATTGTAATAGTAAAAACTATTACTACTAGCAAATTTCTTAAAACCAAAAAAACCCAGCCCCCCAAAACCCCCATGTAAAACCAAAATTTCCTGGTGATTTGACAAACAACCAGTGGTCGGAGAAATGCCGGGGCATCGTTAGACTCTTATTTCAAAAACCAATTCAAAATGTCCATAAATACCAAAACATATCCAAACATTTATCAAATTTCGATAATTACTAAAAACTAGATACATGACAAATTAAAACTATGTTATGGGTTTTCAACAAGAATCACAAACGACAGACATCTGACCGAATTGATCTGAAGCGTGCGCACCGTGCGTTTGACACTTATCGAAAGGCTGCACGTTCAGCGTCCGTCGAAAGAATTTGTTGCTGCCGGCTTGGTCACTCCATAAGACACGTTGTAATTTGGGAAGTCGGAATTAATGTCGGTATATAAATTTTATTGTGAAAAAAGCTATTCATTGTCGAATATTTTTCTGAGGCGTAATATCGCATATCGAATATAATTTGGTGATATTTTTTGTCGATATATTTGTTGGTTTGAGTAGATTCAAGTGACGTTTGCTTTCTTTTCGATAATAGTGTGCTTTAAATTACCTCAACTACAATACTTTTGACCTGAATGACATATCGTTAATATTTGTACGATATAAAATTAGCAAGTTTTAGCTGGCTCGAGGTCGTGCTATGTTTCCACATAACCTAAAACAGGAACACACATCACCACAAAAAAGGCTGCTTGACTATACAATTGTTTCAAGAACCTCCCGATTCTATCTTCAGTAGTATTTGCCCATCATGACTGCTTGGGAATTCCAAGTCAGCATAAGTTCAAAAACCGACATAGTTTTAAACAACATTAAAATGGCCTCGAGCCGTCTAAAACTTGCTAGTTTCAAATAAATATCGTGTCATAAATTTATAATAATAAATTTAGGATCATTCTACATCTACTTTATTGACTTATCTCTTACAAAAACTAACAAATACATTTTTGGTCATGTTTTTCGTCGATATTTTCGTTGGTTTCGGTCACAAAAGTGAGTTTTATTGAGATAGTTCTTTAGAATCTAGTGTGCTCAAAATCAAGGTTAGTTTACTATAAGGTGACTTTTTGTATGGGTTTTGATATTTTTATTATTTCCACCCCCCTCTCTCAAAAAAAAAAAAATTTTTTTGTTAGAAAAAAAAAATTCTTAGAAACTTTTGTTTGTTATTGTTTGAGCTAACAAACAGCTGGAAGATTTTGGCTAACAAATAAAATGAAATAAAAAAATTCAAAACAAATTATAATATTTTAACGTATAATAAAAAAAAAATTTCCAATACATGAATCAAAGTACTGTATTAATATTTTAAACAATTTTTTTTTGTCTAATCAGCCTTTGCTTTTGTTTTTGCAGTTTTAGTTTTTTATTTAAATTTTTCAGAAGAAATTTTATTCGCATTTAAAAAAAAAAAATACTTTCGTTTTTGGATCTAGTTCAATGTTATCAGCACTTCTTATCATTTGGGCCAGCAAAAATGGTTTTGAGCAAATATTGTTGCCATTGAACTTGCTAAATACTGATTCAAGCCTTTTTATTTTGGCCACGAATTCCGTGGATGACTTCTTCAGCCCTCCTGCTGATACCATATCAACATAAGTGAATGTGGCGTTTTCTTTGTCGGCGCAGTCCAAAGACAATCTTCTAATTAGATAGCCTGAGATGTACTCTATAGAGTCATCCGTCAGTTCGCTATCTATTTCGGCTTCTTCTTCTCCAGCCTGCTCTGCTATGGCTGAGTTAGCAGCAACACTTGCAGAGCTGGTAATTGAGGAAAAAAAAATCAATGAAAAAATTCGTGCGCTACACAACCTCTCTCCAACGACCATCAAATATCTAGACTACAGCTTTGCTCGGTCGAGCCCAGTTCAGTTTCAGTCTTCGTCACGAACTCGAACCGACTTCGTGAGGGAGTCGAACCTTCTGAACTCTATCTCACTCCAACCCATCAGCCATCAATTGGCGCAAGCAAAATACAACCGCGATAGAGCAAGACAGGGCAAGAATCGAACCTGAGCGCCACAGCAGCGCAGCTGGCAGCGAAGAGCCACCGAGCAAACCTGTTATCTAGATTTCACTCATCTGTGCTCATACTGTCAAAATTAAAAAATAAAATTCAAAAGGCCCCTCGACAGAGAGCACCTGTGGTGAATACGTCACCTTATAGTAAATTCACCTTGCTCAAAATTACCACAACAAAAAATTTTTTAGCTTTACGCCTACTGACAGAGTAAATTGTAATTTTATCTAACATATCGCAGTTGTCTGGAAGAAGATAAATCGTTCCTAAATCTATATTTTTTCCGTGCTGTAGAGCTCCGATCTCCAGATTTTAAATGTAGTCAGAATGTAGTTCTTCAAAATAGTCAAATGACATCTTTATTACCTTAATATACCTATTGTAAAGATATGTCAATTTTTTTGAAAATATCGTATTTAGATTTTGTTACAACAAAAAAACCATATCGAAATGATACTTATATCCTGCTTCATTACTTTGTTAAGCACAAACTTCTCTTAATCGCAATCGTTCTTGCTTATTGTGAGCTTCGTTCATCTCTTCTGACCGTCGCACAGTGGGAGAAACGTCTGATTTTGCTGCGATTATTTCAAATTTCAAAATAAATATTGGCACCATCATCGATTAGTAGTCGATAACTAATATATCTGATAAGCCAAAAAAATTAATTGAATGTTTGACGATGTGAAAATTTTTTTTTAGCAACAGTTTCAGTGTCTAAGCGGGTGCTATTTGCAGTATGGGAGATGGTAAAGGACGCTGTCAAAAAATTTTCTTCGGCGCAGACATATGTTTATGATAATGTAAAGGTAAAAAAGGTAAAACTGGCTATACAGCTCCTGGGGGGGGCCCCGTCCCCCAAATCTCGGGGGGTGGGGATTTAAATTTTCGCACAAGAGAAAAGGGACCTACAGTTTAACGCCGGATCCGAACGGCAAAGTTTGAGAATTGCTTTTTCAAGGCTATTTCACAGCTGGCGCCACTAAGGTGGTGAAGTGTGACAAGCATAGTTTCAAAGCAAAGAAAAAAAACTTTTATTATTAGATGTTCAGAGGCGGGATCCACCCCCCACCCCCCCCCCAGAAAAACAGCACACTAACCACTGGGCCACAGACGGTCATGTTGATGATAATGTTGTCGATGAAAATAAATATGAAATCAGCGAATGCGTCAAAATAGCTGAGCGCATTCAAAATTTCACCAACAAATTCTCATTGAAATAGAGAAAGAACAGTCGAATGCGAAATGATTTTCAAGCCAAAAACAAGAACTGATTAGATTGTGAGCTTATATTGGTGGACCAAAGCAACAATGCTTGACGACCTGAATTTGATTATACGGAATGTAGAGAAAAAAAACACCAAAATCGGACATGATTCAGATTACACCTCATCAGATACCCATTACAGCTACTATTGTGGAAATTAATCAAATAAATAAATAAAATGTTTAACGAAAAAAAGTTGTTATATTTAGTACAGCTTTTATTTGATTAATATATATATTATATATAAATATATTTATTTTTCCAAGAAAAGGAAACTGTTATTCAAAAGTTATAAAGAAGTTTCTGCCATATTCGCCATTGCTTAAACATAAAAAGTTTTGCATGGGCATAATGAATTTCTTCTCTTGTCGGTTTTGAAAGGATACAGTTGTCCGATTCATACCAAATCTTGTTAAAAAACATTAAAAGAAAAGATTGTTATGAAAAATTGGTAAAGAAATGCTTTAGATTCGGACAAAACCGGTCAGATATCGGAAAAATATAACTATAATTTAAAAAAATCATTAAAAAAATTGCACTAAATCATAAAATTATTTCTATATTAATTTTGATTTGTGACATATTTATCTATAAACAAAACACTCCGTTGAGAAATAGCATCATTTTTGCAGAAGTTATCAACAAATCGCCGCTAAATGAGCCATTTCTCCCACTGTGCGTCGCGCATTGTTCAATCATTCTGATTCGAACTAATTCCCTATTAATAGCACGTTTTTCAGATATAATCAGAAATAAGAATCAGAATCAGAAATAAAATATGCTGATCTATCATGTGGAATGACCGCCTACTGCGCCACGTGTTTCTTTTTTTCTAAAGCTTTGGGTAGAAATTAAGATCAAACGATTAAAAGAAAGTATCTAATTTGGTTCAGTCGATTTTAAGTTTGAAGCATCAGAACAAACCACAATCCCCAAAGTTACTTCGGAAATCATTAAAAAACTTTTTAATAAATACCAGCAAAGTAAATTGTCTGGCTTTCAGCTGGCTTGAGGCTCGGTGGTTCTAGCAAGGAATATACAATTCCAATGTAATCAACACGAAGCAACTAGAGATCTAACGATTCGACAACAACTCATGGAAAAACAATTGGTATGTGGCCATCCGAATATCAACGGTTGCTGTTTCTGATAACGATAACCACATCTTCTCATCAGCGAGACTCTTTTGCAATTACTATTATCTTCCAACACTCTCCATCTTCCTCAAGCTAGGCAGATCCAAGGAAGTTTGAAAAAAAACAGGTCGCAGATAAAAGAAGCAATTGTCCCATTTATAATTACCAGCCAATAATATTGGCTGGTTTATTTCAGACTGAGGGCGCGGAATAGACGGACTTAGGTCTAAAGACGGCTATGAATAAAAATACCCTGAATATAAAAAAATATTTGAAAATTATTTACTGTTGTTCCTACAACAAGAAATTGAGTTAGTTGCAAAATAAACAAAACCTTCGTATATAAGAAGATCGGATAAAAATGCATTTTCAATCAAGTTTATCAAATAAGCAACAGTTGAGTTATTGACCAAAGATAATTACTTGCCTAAGTGCAAAGAAAATTCTATGAATTATTCCCATCTTTTACTTACCCGAATAATATGTCAAATACGATTCATTATGATCCTCATAGCCCCTTTCACCATTGTTGGTATGCTCCTCCAATGGATAATTGTTTATATCATATGATCTACCCGATGCCATTATTCTGGGTCTGTCCTCCTCAATGACACTTTCAATTTCCTCTTTGAATATGTCAAAGATATTCGAAGTGCACTTGAGCTATAAAATCGAGCAAAAACTTGATTAAAATTCGTATTGAAATAAAAAAAACTTCCAAATGAATCCTTACCCGCATCTGACCCTTGAGAAAGTGCTGAGTGGTGACCATGAAATGTATGGCACTTGTAACCGATTCCAATGTTGAATTCTCTTGCTTCTCAATCTGATACGTCTTGATGTGATGTGGGGGAACCTGCAAAAATGTCAAGTGGTGGCGTTTCAGCTTAGAAATCAATTTATGAATATTCTGCTGCAGTTGCAATTCTGTTGATACGATGGTTGAGTTGACACACACACACACACAAACACAGAGATGGAACAATGTGCTGAAAGGACCAGGCCCAAAAAAGCAAATTTATAACTTATGAATGATGAATAGATTTACGCTTGAGTGATTAAGTGGAGCAGGAGGGACACAACGTTGTGAAGAAGGCATAGCCGAGGCCACTTTGTTTGCGGTGAGTTTAGTTTGAAGTGCTTTGCAGATACCACGCCCACACATGATGGGCAGGTGCGGGTGGCTCCTTGTTGAGCAGAGCTCGTTAGTTAAAAGATCAAGTGGCCATGCCTGGGCCGCACTTAAGTGTTGTTTGTGTTAGTTTTATACATTTATATATATATAGGCATTTTCTGACAAGTTCTATTGGGTGCGAAATACGCTAAAAGTTAGTATGAAATTTGCAACAATTTGTTACTTTGATTGGCGATTTGTTTTAATAGTCACAATATGATTATTTTCTTTATTTCTGATACAAAATAAAGCAATTTATATTTTTATTGCGGTGAATTACTCTTCAAGGGTTAATTGTAAGGCATTTACATAGTTTTAATGAGAAATTTTAACATAATATTAAGCGAAAAGTATAATTAGTTTTAAATAGTTCCATTCTTTAACTTTGACAGAGTTACTACTTAAAGTAACTAACAATTGTTGAGGTTCCAGCGGTTGCGCTTTGTAATTCAGGTTAAGGTTTTCCGCAATCCAGGGCATATAATGTGTGATGCTTACAAATAGAGCCGGACTTTTGGCTAGACCACAGTTTGTGCCCATTAGCGCTAAGCCAGCTTGAACATAATGTGGTTTATTGGATGCTTCCAGTGGACAGAATAGAGCAGCTCCACCATTTATCATACACGAGTCATTATTCATTTCTTCCATGGCGCATAGATATTTGGAATCCAAAATTCCAGTTTCTGAGTTAACATAGCTGGGAGGCAGCTGCGAGCTACATTCCTGTTGTGACATGATACGATAATTCTGTTTTCGCAAAATATTGGAAGCATTTGCACTCTTTACTGAGGGCATCATCCAAGCGGTGGTCTTACAGACTTCCCACTCAAATACAGTTTCCGCTGTGGGCAGACACAGTAAACCAGTTTGTAACTTTGTGTTGGTATCATAGGGTAGGTTCAAGTACAAAATGGCCAGTGTCTCATTTACGACCGTATGAAGGACTGTCCTATTTAGTAAAGGAAATCCTTCAGCCTGACTGTTGGCATCCCATGCACCAGACGCAATGAGTAGCTCATTTTTTGGTATACCCTCAATCAAGGTGGCAGCTGTCAAAACGACATCCGCTTGAAGTAGGGTTGCTGCACCTATATAGCTCTCATTATGGTAAATGGACAACATCCAGGTGAACTCGCCCAAGTTAGTGAAGGGTTCGTTATAGAAATTCTTGGCATACAAGTCAAGTCCCAGGGGTTCCGAATATCCACATTTATTCGAATTCATCTTAAATCATCAAAAAAAAAGGTAGTAAAAGAAGTAGTTAATCACAAAATTTGTAGTTTGATAAGATAAAGTTTCTACCTTAACAACGGGTTTTGCAGTGGTTGAAGTTTTATGACCATAGAGGAATTCGCCCTTTTGACCCCGATTAATCTTAAATAGATCATAAAATATTAAACAAACTATGAAGAAAGATTTGATAAGATAAAACTCGTACCTTAACGACGGGTTTTGCTGTGGTGCTTTGGGGGAAATTCATCAAGTCGAAGTTGATAGCCTTTACACCCATAGAACAGAACAGGACTCCAAGTATCAATTGAAGAAACGACATAATTCCACTTTTTTCGCATTCACAAGTGAACGACTCTACTTCTAATGATTAACATAACATACTTCGTTCACATATATATATAAAAATTGTGGTCAATTATAAAAAAAACAATACACAGTTTTTTATGATAAGAAGTTAAATATGAATAATGTTTTTTCTAAAAACATTCCTAGAACGTTCCTTGAATCACTTAAATCGGCACACGAAGCAAGTGTAAGCACGTCAAACGTTTATTAGAAACGTACCTAAGAGAATGTAGAGTACAGTGATCTTGACACAAAAAGGAATGAACCATGCTGTAATTATACAAGGTGAAGTCATTGAAGTAGGCTGCCTCATGGTGTAATTATACAAGGTGAAGTCATTAAAGTAGGACGCCTTTTTCTGGGGTTCCAGTTGAATGATGAAAATCACTCAGTAGCAGAGCTGGCTACCAAGAGCTGAAGTCAGTCGTGTTTTAATGCAAGCGCGAGCCGAACCAATGGTTGTGAGAATCGGTGAACACTGAATTGCTGTTGTCTGGAGAGACAACCAACAAAAAGATACTTTAAAGTGCCATTAGGAAATCACTGTGGTTAGAGCGAGATATTCCCAAATGTATTCAGATAGGCGTTAGTGAGAGCGAACAGCTGACCCAAATATATTCAGAGAGCGTAAGTGAGAGCCAACAGCTGACTAATTTCTGACAGAAGCTGTGTCGATTGAGTAAATTTTCTCTCTAATACTTTTAGCTATGTGATAAAGTGGTTGTCAATTTGAAAGGTTGTCTCCACGCATGATTTTCTTTAAGAATTTAAAAATTTTTAATTTATTTTATCTAACAACAAAACAAAATACAGTATATATACAAATGTTTTCTTTATAAAATCTTAACTATGTTCATGAAGTGTTATTTGAAGGCTTTAGTTGAAAACGACAATTTTAAATGTTTTATCAGTTATTTTTGTACAATCCGCGCACTGTGTGCAGTGTATAGGATGCTGAGCATTGTTTCCGAAACGGGTAAAGATTTCAAAAGAAATTAGTTGATATAGTGTTATCAGGTAAAGGGTGATTCATTAAGCGTTTTTTTTCTATTATTCTTATATCACGCGTGACTCTTATTTTTGTTAAAGATTGTTTGACCAATCATAAGGGAAAGACCCAATGAGCTTTGCAACAGCTCAATGGAAATCCGCTGTTTTTGCGCAATATTTTGTTAAGTGACGTTAAATAAATACGTCAACAAATTAATACAATTGTCGCATTTCTCTGATGAGCAACCCGAAGAGACTCTAGCACTACGGTTACATCCACAAAAATGCACTGTTTGGGGTGCTGGAATCATCGGTCCGTATATTTTTAAAAATCGGGGCGAACTAAACATATCCGTCAATGGCGAGCGCTACTGCACCATGATCAATATTTTTTTGTTACCTGAAATAGAAGCTTTTGATGTCGGCCAAATTTGGTTTCAGCAAGACAGTGCTACAGCACACACAGCGCGCGAAACAATGTCTTTATTGAGAAATCATTTCGGTGAGCAGCTTATTTCGCGTTTCGGACATGTCTGTTATTTTCTGTGGGTCAAAAGTCTTCGTCTAAGAGCCAGCTACGATTCAAGACTTGAAAGTTAACATTACTTGGGTTATTTGCGAGATACCCGTAGCAATGCTGGAAAGTGTGATCCAATTTGAACCATCCGAATTGACGACGTAGTCGCTGTCAACATTTGAATAAAATTATCTGTAACAAGTAAGACTCCGACTCCCGACTCCGAAATACCCTGTACAGTTGAGACTCAGATACAAATACACACATATACACAAACGCACGAACAAAAAAAGCGCGCGCACCATGACCATATGCTCTAGCTCAGGGGCCAGAAGTAACGCGTCAGAACTAATACAAATACTAAATATATTCAACAGTAACAACAAAACGAGAGAGAAAGAGAAACCCGATTTCGTTTGTGTGTGGAGTGGTCGTTACTACGCAGATCTGTAGCGCAAGCAATTTGTTGTTGCTCGAGTTTGCGAGAGACCGGAGAGAGAGAAGAGAGCACAAGAGTTGTGTTGAGGTCTGAGCAACAACAAAACGCAGAGACATAGTTTGTTTTGCTTTTTGTTGGCTTACGGCATGCTAAGGTCTATACGCGAGGCCCTGTACCAACAACACATGCGTGCTTTGCGGAACACTGTGGGACCCTGCTCTAGATGCTTGAAATAGACACTGCGCTTCAGCACCCTGTTCCCCTGTTCGTACTTAGGTACAGAATTTTCAGTTTCAAATCTTTAATAAGGCAGAAAACTCTTGATTAAACAGAACGTTTTGGATATGTTAAGCATGATTCGGGATTTTTTAAGAACTTTTAGAGCTCAAAATAAGCATGATCTAGACTTATATATGTTCGCTAAAAGCGATTTGACTTAAAGTAAGAGCTTGTTTTTACATCTACAATTTTTTGAATTTTTAACGGTCCATTTCGAATTTCAGAACGAAATGATCTTGAATTAAAACTTTTTTTTGAATCAAGGTTTGAATGCTATTCTGTACTCAAACTGTTGGTCACTGTGTTAGAAGTTGGGAGAAAATCTGTCTGGGGTCTCTCTGGGTACACACACACATACAAAGGGTCTGGCAAGGATTCAGAGCTGTTGGTTTCAGTACAAGTGGGCAAAGATCGCTGATGACTTAGTAGAGATACCAATGAAATAGCTGTACGATCAACTAGCCTCCTTTGTGCAAGCATAACGAGACCTCAAGCCAGCTTAATATTGATGGTTTGATTATCAAAAAGGTCGCTAAAGCACACATGTGTTTTATTTAAAAAATTTAAAATAATTTTTTTAATTTTATATTTTTATTTTTTATTATTTTAAATTAAAATTTTATTTTTAAACAAAGAAACATACCTAAATTAAATTATAAATTATCATATTTTCACACAAAACTAAACACAAAAAAATAAAAAAACAATTGTTTTTGTAAAACCATTATATTCTCTAGGGTTAACAGACAAACAAACGATCATTCAAAAATGACTAATTCATAATATTTGGTGTTTCTCAAGAATATATACACTTTCCAGCAAGACTCAACCCCCAAAAATTTTTAAAGGTTGGGTCGGGGGTGGGTTCCCGTTGTATAGCCTAAGGTTCGGTTCGCGGACCGGTTCTCGGAACCCTTGAACCTAAGGTTTTGGTTCGAACCTCGGTTCGCTTGAACATAGAAGAATAAGTTCGATTTTTTTAACACTTATTTTTTTAATAATATTCTTCATGTCAATAATGCAATTTATAATTATCAAATTCATTAGCTGACAATAATTATTTCAAAAAAATATAAATGGAGCAAGTTGTTCTGCTTGAACACGGTCAACTTTTGAGAACCGCTTAGTTTAAATTAATAAGCATTCTTCTTAGATTGTAAAGTGTTGAAAACGCCTTTTAAACTGATTCTTGAGTTGCTGGAATAGCAAGTAAATTTATCGCAATATTTTCTTTTTTTTACCTTTCCAAAAAAATCTTTTGTCGTTGAATGGACAATAGTCGATGGAAACTATAACATTATTTACAGATTGCATATTCAGATTTGATATTTAATATTTGTTTATTGATTTTTTCTCTCTCACAAGTTGATTCATTTTAAACTCTCATTAAGAATTTCTTTTTGGAGCTTCAGAATGTCTGTAATGTGCTGCTTTGCTGAAAAATCGGGGTGAAATTCTCGAGCTTTAGTGCACTGCAGCCAATGTTGGTACTTAGCTGATAACAAAAGAACTTTTATCGAAACAAAAGATTTCAGAACAGTTGCTCAAAATAAAAAGCAAGCGGAATAAAAATCACTTGCTAGTAATTGTGAATCCTGTAGTTTTAAAAGAGGTTTTTTTTTGCTGCAGCACTAAAAAGATATTTGAACTATCAAATGTCTGAATTAAACAATTTTTAATAGTTAATAAACGTTCTCATATTTTGTTAACCTAACTCAACCAGGTTCAATTTCAATAAAATTTTTTTATAAGCAAAGATTTCATATAATGTGAGTACGGAGAAGTGTGAGAACTCTACTAATGTCAAACTAAACAGCCCAAAAAAATCGTTGTCTACTAAATTTTGAGCGTGTGCACCACAACAAAATGTAATTATATAGTCCTCCAGGGAATTTATTGAGTTAACTTGGTCATGGTCGAAATCAAGAAATGCTTTTGAAGCACATGAGCAACCTTCATCAATAGTATATATCATAGTTGCATTCCTTTTATGCTCTGCAGTTGTCGTTTAAAAGTTCTAATGCTCGATCCTGAACTTCTTGAATGATAGTCAGATTACAAGGAATTTCTATTTTGGATTTGTATGTCTCGTTGGAAAAACTACTTAATTAGTTGAACCGAACCGAATTTTTATAAAAAGTGGTCCGGTTCGGGTTCAGGTTCAAGGAGTCAAAAATATTTGAGGTTCGGTTCATGGTCCGGTTCGTCGGACCCAAAACCCGAACCGAACCGGTTCTAAGGGGTTCGGTTCATTTCCCGGCTTGGGCGCGTGGGTCGGAAACAACATATACATCTCCTTTCTCCATCATTTCCAAATCCCCAAAAATTCCCCCTCCACTACTTTTTTAAAGTGGGTATAGGGTATAAAAAGTAAATGTCAAAAATATTTCTTTCAGATATAACAACAAATTAAAAAATAAAAAACCAAACTAACAAAAAATAAAAATAAATTAAACCAAAAAATAAGTTTTTTTAAAAAAGGGAGTAACAAAAAAGGGTAAGAGTATGGTGTGAAAAAATTTGAAAACAAAATGTTTCATCATCACAAAAAGGGGTGGAATATCTCGCAAAAATTTCCCTAATTTTAATTGTGGGTAATTTAAAGATTAACGGAAATTTCCTGATTGTGTGTTATATTTTGTTCAATATAATGCAAAATTTATAAAATTGTTGGCGCCAAACATGAGGTATTAGTTTCCATCTCTTAATTCGCTAGCTGTCATGTAGAGGGTGCCACTTCGACAAAAGGCGCTAGTGAGAAAAGAGCTTTGCAAAATCTCCTAACAAAACATTAGAGGTTTGAAACCAACCAAAAGAAATTTCTGTGGCACCTAAGAATTGGAATTCGGTTGGAATTTGGCTGGAAGAGGTTTCTGTGGCACCCCAGAGGACTGGGATATCTTGACTGAACGTTTACGCAGTCAAACCAACATTGCTTTCAATTACGCCCTATGAGAACATTTGGAAACATGTCCGTCTCCGTCTACTCATTGAACTAGCTCTGACCTGCTTCATCGTCCGCTGGGCAGCGACTGAAAAGCTGCTTGCTCCCTGGCACAAGCCTGGCACCTGCTCGAGTATGTAGTTCCTGAAGACCATTCTCAATATTTTTTTTTTTAATAGATTTTTTATTTAAAATTATATTTTTGGTAAACTGAAGACGTCCTTCTAATCAACAAATATGTCAAAATTTTGACCAAAAATAGAGACAAAATGTGTCAACTCTCTAAGAATCTATGAACCAGGACTCGCATGAAAACCTTATGACCGAACCTTCTCTATGACCTTTACCGGCAGCCTCGCTTTAAAGATATGTTTGAGTTATTTTTGACTTCAGTTACTTGGGACTATGATTGTATCTAAAGTCCTCTGCAGATATGTCTGTCTACATGGAGTTAAAGCAAAAAATCCATTGAGTGCTGCAATTTCTCTTCCTCTTTCTTAACCATCCATCACTACTCAAAAAAAAAAATATCGTGCTCTTGCATTGCTTTGGCAATCTTTTAGCGTTTAGTGTGTGATATTTCATTTCTAGTATGTTGCATACTTTTTGGCACCTGTGTGAGTTTTCGTGTCTAGCTATATCTTTTCTATGGTTTTTCCCTTTCCTCGTGGCTTTCTCCTTTTTTAAAAATATATATTTTTTTTGATAGGCAGTCAGTTTTTATGCCTTTCGCTTTTGCTGTGCTGGATGTTTTATGGCCGCAACCACAGCCGTCGAGCAGTAGGTGAAGAGGATAGCCAAAGCCTGCCCAGCTGCTGTCAGGGCTCCGCATGATTTCACACAGGTGTCAAGAGGTGGAGAGCGGTGCGGGGGCTGGCTGGTGACATGGCCCGGCATTTTGCGTTTTGGTTTTTCAAGAAACGTTTAGGTTGTCAGCTAGTTTTTTGCTCCAAAGTTTCTGCAGTGTGGAGTTAGTCTTTTGGCTGGGGAGCAAAACGTTATTGTTTGGCAGGAAAGCATGAATGGGAATATGGAGGGGGGAAATGCAGAGTTTTGGTTAAAGCTCATTTTTCATAATTCAAAGGGCTCAAGCTGTACTGGCGAAAAGTCAAAAAAGGGAATTTTAAATTATTAATTCCAACCCAATTTCCTCAACACACAACAGTTTCTCAGCACACACAAATCATTGCAACTTAAGTTGAGACCCAATCGCTCCGCACGACTAATTGAAAAATTACCAGGCCATCAATTGAAAACGTCGCGCAGTTAGTGTACCTCAAGCCAAGCTGCTCCCCCCATCCGACAACCACTCTACTGTTTTAATTGAAACGCCTTTATGGGCGCTTTTGGGGGCGGACGGGTAACCGAAACCAAAACTTACCACAATACCATTAATAGTCCATGTCAAATTAGCAGCCGGTTTCGAGTATTTAATTGAGCAATTGCCATCGACTAAATCGCCAATGCGATAACGTGCCTGTATTCCGGTAACCACTGTGTGCTCTTCCGGCAGCTCTGCGGGAAAAGAAGAAGAGAGGGAGAGGTAAAAGTGAAAGAACCAGGGGCGGTATGAGAGTGAGTTTAATGGAAATGTAAAATTAGTTCACCTAAAAATTGGCAAAAGGTCTGCCGCAGCACAGTGGTTCAAGTTGTGTATTAACTTTATGCAAATTACTATTTTTTTTTAAGAGCTGAACATATTCTGTAAAAAAATTCAAAACAAGTTTTTCTTTAACAAAAAAAAACCAAAGTTGTTCCAAACACTCATCAAAATACTAAAGAAACTTAAAACAAATTAAAAAAAAATCAAGTAAGAGTGTTGCAGTCGAGTTCCCCGACTGCAAAACACCCTGTACCAAGTAATGTGCTTCGTATTTCTTTGATTTCATAAGTAAATATTGAGTAAAGTGCTTCGAACGAATACATTGACGTGCTTTGAGTGGTATAAAACTTAAAAAACACTGAGTTTTCTAGAATCTATACGTAAATTGAAAAGTGAATGTTTTAATGCATGTATGTATGCTGGCTGAACCAATATTCATGAAATTTTCACAGTATAATCAGAGTCAAAAGACGTTGGAGTAAATTTACTCGAAAAGCGAGAGTATCGTCGCGCACATAACTGCGAACGTAAGACTCAAATATAAGTAAATCAAAAAAAAAATACATTTTTTATTGCCAAAAATAATCATCGGGAACGTTGATATTGCCAATTTAATGTAGAGGTCCGCAAAAAAAAGGCCTCTTGCGGTGAGCACGATATCTCTGGAGCTGGATCATACCAAATGCAATAATGCAAATAAATTTCATTAATATAAGGAATAATCTAATGATTTAATCGAAGGAATTGGAGCAAAAAATATTTTGATAAATCCAAATTTTTGACCAATCGACCAAAATTCGGCTCTTTAATTGTTTAGGAAAATGAGAAATTTTAATCTGGGTCGGGAAATCCTTCGATTAATTACTAAAAAAATATAGTTAGGAAGCTTGACTGTAATAAATTCCTCAGACCGATCGGTTCAGCCGTTTCTGAAGAAAATCTTAGCTCACCGACTCTGAAAACACCGTTTCCGAGAAAAACGCGGTTAAAGTTTTGAAAGCACTTTACATGTAGTTAATTTTTCCTTCACTAATGTGTCTATAACTTCGAAAATATTCGTCGGATCGACTTGAAATTTTGTGTGTGTATACTCAGATATATAAGTATTAAGAAAATGCAAAAAAATATATTTAATTTTTTAACTAAGGTCCTAACTAGGGAAAAGGTCTATAACCCCTTATCTTCATGATGGGTTTGAACCTTCGAAGTGTAAGTTCTGCAGAATTTTAGAGGTTTGCAACAGAGTTAATTTTCTCGAGCTTAAAAAGTTTACAAAGCTGTGTTGTTTAGCGACCTGTCTATTTTTTCGAATGTTGATGTAAGCCGGCTCGAGGTCAAGAAAAAAACTCAGTATTGTTTGGTTCGATTCCAATATATTTCGGAAGCGCCCGTTTTTATTTATACATATCTTCATTTTTCCACCATTATTTTGAAGATTGATTCTCATTTCATATAAAATACATATTGATTCTATTATTTAATGACAAAATTATAATTTAAAGAAATATTTCAGAAAAGTTTAGGCAATACAGCCCTCATCTTTTTGGAAAGCTAGCTACGCCCTTGATTTCAAGAGTAAAGCGCTTCCTGTAATTATATACCCATTATACAAATTCGTCGAGTCTCCGCTCTCCATACAGCTTGTAGCCAGTGGGGTTTTTTTGTATGGTCATTTCGTGTCGGAGTTTATAATCGAATTTATATTGTGAAATCCTTGTTGTAAGTTTACTTTTGTTGTTACAATGTAAAGTTTAACTCTGTAATAACATCGGCTCAAAGTTTATCAACTCTCTTAAAATGTTTTATATTAAAGTCATGCGCTTCCAAAAGGTGTTTTCAAGTATCATGTTGTAAAAAGTTTAAAAATAAATATAGTAATAATATATATAATATAATAAATCAAATTTTAAAACTAAAATCCTTTGCAGATTAAAAAAATTGAAATTTTAAAATTTTATGGTCAATAAAAAATGACAAAAAAAGTTATTATAAATTTGCACACCTTTGAACCACTGTGCCCATATTTGTGCGCCGAGCGCATTTTTGTCTAATTAATTTGCTTGCTACGACCGTCTTTTTTTTTTGCCAACCGGCTTACATATTTTGATTGCACTTTCTTTTGCTCTTTTGCTCTTCTGTTTCTTTTTTGTTTTCACTTACCGACCACCTCCATTTCACCGGACACCATGGCTGTTTGAAACGTTGGAGCCTCCACGGATATTTCGCATGTAAATTTACCCGAAATATTCAACGGCACCGCCTGCAGTACGACATGACTCTGATTCGAAAGGTTGCGCTTTAGTCGAAAGAGAAAGAACAAGGGGGCGAGAGAGAAAGAGAGAGGTAATAAAAATTAGTTGAAAAATTGGCTGGACGCGGTGCATAGAAATTGAATATAAGGAAAAAAAGTTATGAATGAAGCGAAATAAACGTGAAGCAGCTGGTGCAGCGGACAAAATAATGTGTGCGAGGGAAAGAGAGAGGAATGAAAAATGATGAAAGGTGACTGCAAATTGAGGGTGCAAAAGGTGAAGAGCTGAATTTTAAGTTGATGGTGCGGTGCAGAGCTTTTGATTAAGATTGCTTTGAGTCAAAGTGATGTGACTCGGGTGGAATAGAAATTGAACGGAATAGCTTTCAGTGGAGAAGTGCTTATGTAGGCCAACAAGCAATTCCGCACCCTTTCATTCATTATCCAACAAAACAATAACAATTATCCTGACCCACATTATTTCAATTTAATACACAATTGTCTGTGTTTGTTTATATTAAGCATCCACTCTTCAGCACTTGAACATTTTGATATAATTTACACGAAATTTAATATTTGTGTGCGTGTGCATAAAGGAAACCTCAATTGCAGCCAATCCACTTAATGAAAATCAAATTTAATAAATTGCATTTCACATTTTTTTTAATATGCAAAAATATGACAAGTTCTCGGGCTGTTTAACCCAATTGGTTGCCTTGCGTCCCTAATTGGCCCGTGTGCATTTTCCACGTATTAATTATAAACTTAAAAAAACAACCTTTTCTTTTTTGTTTTTACTTTTTACATTTTTTACGCAATCTGCATATATTGTTTTTTAATGAGCCGCAAGTCAATCGCAAGCGCAACTAATTGGCCAACAACTTTTTCCCGGACTCTGTCTGGATGGATTGCAAAAATTGCCATGTTGGGTGGAGGGAGTAGGTTAAAGTTAAAGGCTGTGTTATGCGGGCCACTCTGAGTGGACTGGCTTAAATGCAATCAGCCATTATGGACATAATTTACAGTGCGTTTGTTATTTTATGACACGCAGCTGCAGCATGTGCTCTTAATGATACATACAGCACTTCTTATAACATATTAGAGATGAGAGCGTGTTAAGGTTACGATCACGTCACAAATATTTCTGAAGCAACAACTACGAGAATTAGACAGTTTTTTTTTTAACACAAACTTATTGCGCGCTCCGTGTGTATAGGCCTTGGGTACCGCTGCTGTAATGTGTTCAACTTTTGAATAATTATAATTATAATATTTAAAGCCAGTTTAAAAGCATGACTGTAATATTTTGAACACATATATTTGTGACCAATGACTTAATTTATAAGCATTCCGTCTTGTGTCAAAGGGTATTTAGCAGAAACCAAAACCAAAATATGTCATTCAGCTACAAATTCATAAAATTATATCAAAAATTAGAAAAAAAAAAAAAAAAAAAAAAAAAAAAAAAAAATTAAAAAAAAAAAACAGGGTTTGATTTGCTTCCTATACAGCAGCAATAGCAACCAAAAATATGCTCCGCTCTTGCTCCTGCTCTGAATATGAAAAGAGCAGAGCAGTAGCCGGAGCACAAAATCAAATCTGAAACACTATGCTCTGCTCCGTGCTGTCAATTTTGTCAATAGCACACAAAAAACTACTATCAAAATACTCGGAGCAATAGGAGCAACCGGAGCAAAGCAGGCACAGAGCTTCTAGAGCTGCTTCCAATAGTGCTCCGTATAGCTGCTCCCGTAGTTCTTCCAAATCGTCTGCTAAGAATTTAATAAATATTTTAACAGATTGGCTCAGTGTTGATTATTCTAGATCGTATTCAAGTTTTAATATTATTAGTACATCAAGGGTGATCTCAGCAATTAAATTGTCCTTCGATGGTACCTAAGAATTCGCGATCTTAATTTTGATTAATTTAAAGAAAAGGTTTGCTAAAGCAGCAATATTAAGATTTTGGGTGATTATTAGAGGCTTTGCAGAGTTCACGATTTCACTGTTTTTATCGCTGCTTGTAGGCCGACTAAAATTATTTGTTTCCATATAAATTCGCTGTTCTCAAAGGATGTTCTTTGTGCAAAAGTCATGTGGTTTTTATACTCCGTACCAAATGTACACAGAGTATATTAACTTTATGCAAATGTATGTAACAGCCAGAAGGAAGCAACTCCGACCCTTTAAGCTATATATATTTTTGATCAGCATCAACAGCCGAGTCGATACAGCCAGTCTGATCTAAGCCCATGTGAAATAAACTTTTAACAAAACAAGTAACCCTTATGAGATGATCATCATATTCTTCATCCACTTCTTCGAACAGAGGTAAATTCTCAATTGCATTATCCAAGTGAGACGAATTTAGTTTTACGAGCAAAATGTTCTCCAGAGTGTCGTGGCTAAGTCTATTTCGGTTATCAGATAACACTAATTTTAGCGAAGAAAAGGCTCGCTCAATAGTCACCTTGAAAGAAAGATAAATTAAAATGGATGCGATTTTATTTAGAAAATTCTTCTTACTTGTGTTGGAGAAATTGCAAAGCAAACTTTGCTTAGTGCATAGAGTTCAGGATCGGATGATTGTCTTTCCTTCCAAAAGCTCAAAACATTAATTTTAGATTTCATGAAAGGCAGCTTAAGTCCTTCAATTTTTGTAAACACATCTCTTGAATCATTAGCACTAAAGCTGTTAATATGTCAAAGCAAGTATTTTCTTCCAACTTTTGAACGTTTATACTTGGTCTAATGAGTTTGTGGTGTTGAAAAGTCGTGTTTTCACTATGTTCATCAATACGTGTTCATTTAAATTTTTGTTGCTTTTATCATATTGCTCCATTGTCCGATGTTATGAAAACGATATGATTCAAGTGAATGTCATATGCAGCCAATGTTGATAGAATTTCTTTAGCTAGATTCTTGGATGTTGTGGCATGTGCTTATGAATTGCGCACTGATTCCAAAAATATTTCTTTGAAGCCGAGTCGCACTATCAATTTTCAGTGATATAAGACGATTATTCATTTCTTGTTTAATGCTGACTCTTATATTATTAGCTACCTGCTTCAATACCTTCTTGCAATTATTTCCATTAAGGATAAAATTTTTTCCGGTCTTAGCTTTAATGCCCTGGCAAATAGGATCGATTATGCTTCTCATGTTTTCCGAGTTTAAAACATTAAAGGAAATGTTGTCTTCTGTGACCAGTCCAATGTATGAGCGAATAAGTTTTTTTTTGTTTATCTCTATTTTAAACGTTTGTTTTCTGATATTTCTGATTGAATCAGCAGACGAGCGTATAGTTTTACCACATTCCAAGGTGATATTATGTAGTTGTGCCAAGTGTTTCTTCAAATTATGGGTACGATTTTTTCTTTAATATGCGACTGCATATTTTGCACTTAAGGTATCCTTCTGCACTTGGACCAAAGTACTTTTCTATAACTGCATTGCATTGGCGCGCTGTCATGTTGAGTTCGTAGCCCTCTAGTTATCATGGTTGAATTATAAGTAAATTTAAAAAATATATGTACAATAAAATAATACTTACTTATGTTTTTTAGGAATGAATTTGAGACTACTACGGGAGCAGCTATACGGAGCACTATTGGAAGCAGCTCTAGAAGCTCTGTGCCTGCTTTGCTCCGGTTGCTCCTATTGCTCCGAGTATTTTGATAGTAGTTTTTTGTGTGCTATTGACAAAATTGACAGCACGGAGCAGAGCATAGTGTTTCAGATTTGATTTTGTGCTCCGGCTACTGCTCTGCTCTTTTCATATTCAGAGCAGGAGCAAGAGCAAAAACAAAATACTACGAAATAGCAGAGCATTTTCAAACATATTTTTAAGTATATTGTATATAAAAAAAAAAAAAAAATAAAAAATATAAAAAAAAAAAATTTTTTAAAAAAAAAAAAAAAAATAAAAAAAAAAAAAAAAAATTATAATATAAAAAAAAAATTAAAAAAAAAATATAAACAAAAAAAAAAACCAAAAAAAAAAGAAGAACAAAACAAGTTGGGGAAAACCACCGGGGGGGGGGCGGGGGGGGGAGGGGGGGGGGAAAAAAAAAAAAAAAAAGCCAAAGAAAAAAAAACAAAAAAAAAAAAAAAACAAAAAAAAAAAAAAAAAAAAAAAAAAAAAAAAAAAAAAAAAAAAAATTAAAATTAAAAAAAAACAACTGAAAAAGTTTGGTTTAATAAAAAAATAAAAAATTTTTTAAAGTTCTGAAGCATCCACAAAGCAAAATACACCACCCCCCCCCAAAAAAAACGCCCCCCCCCAAAAAAAAAAAAAAAAATTTTTTTTGGGGGAAACAAACCCATACCGTTTTTTTTGTTTTTTTAAAAAACGCGAAATGGCAAAGCTAACTTCGTCTGTACCGAAGTTTTGATACACTTGAAATAGCTTGTCTCAACGGTTAGCGACTTCGACCAAACTTCGCAAATCAGCTTAAAAACATTACATATTACCCATGACCGTGTTTGAGAGCGATAATATTGAGAACAAACCAGTTTTTCTCACTAAAATCCATTTTCCGAACGAACATTTGTATGGCAGCTACAAGAAGTAGTCATCCGATCCGGTCGGTTCCGACATATTAGCAGCGTGCAGTAAAAAGAAGACTCTGTGCAAAGTTTCAGCTCGATAGCTCCAAGACTGAGGGACTAGTTCGCGTAGAAACAGACAGACGGACAGACGGACGGACAAAGCTTAATCGACTCAGCTCGTCATGCTGATCAAGAATATATATACTTTATGTGGTCGGAGATGATTCCTTCTATGCGTTGCAAACTTCTGGGCAAAATTATAATACACTTTTCAAGTGTATAAAAATTATATTGTTTGCTCAAACAAATCAGCCTACTTCATTTATAAATTTAGCAGATTGGGCAAAGAAATGTGTAATAAAATTTGCCCCAAACTGTGTGAACACTAAAGCAAATTATTTGCGTAGGGGAAATATTTGCGCAAATTTTTTAAAAGCCATTATTTGCTCATGTGGGAACACCAAATTTGTTATAAGCAAACATTTACAGATCAAGGCTTACTTTGTTTGCACATTGTGTTCAAATTTTGATTGCGTATGGGACCTTAGCTTTAGTGTCGTTAAACAAGTCCTAATTATTATACCCTTGAAAGGGGATATTTAAAATTGTCCGGATGTTTGTAACGCACAGAAGGCAGCAAATCTGAAACAAACTCGATCAGGGTACGATATACACCTACGTTCATGCAAAAATTTGGGTCTCTATCTCTTATAGTCTCTGAGATCGACGGCTTTATACAGACAGACGGACGGACGGACAGACGGACATGGCTAAATCGACTCGGTTGTTGATGCTGATCAAGAATATATATACTTTATAGGGTCGGAAATGCTTTTTTCTCCCTGTTACATACATTTGCACAAACTTTGCACATTTGCAAAAATTTAGTTTGTATAATTAATTGAAATGAGTTTGAAAATAGAAAATTTTAGATCTAACATTTTTACCAATGATATAAGGCAAGGCACTGAATTTGAAGTTATTTTAAAATCGCTTTACAGTTTTTCTAAATGCGGGGGTGCCACAGAAATCTCTAGAGATTTGGCCGACGGTTGGTTGTAAATCTCTCGAAAATTCGTTGGTGCCACGAACTTAGAGATTTCATTTTCTAATTAGAAAATCTAGTTGAGTAGAGTCCAATGATGTTCCATTTAAAAAAAAAAAGGGCAGAGTTCCCGCAAAAGTCATCTAGGAGAGGGGGTTAATAGAGTGAACCGAAATTTGGTAGAATTGGAATCGTTGGGATTTGGCTGGAAGAGGTTTCTGTGGCACCCCCGATAATAATGCATCTGCAGAATTCATAGTGGTTCTTCATACCAGTACGTAAAGAACTTCTTAAGAAAGAAAAATTTTGAGCTCAAAGCGAATAATCCTCCACCCTATAAGGCAGGAGTCGGCAATGGAAGCAGAGAAGTTACCAGTGACATCTGGGAAATTAAAAGTTATACAGGCGTGTTCTCAATTCCACTTCGGAACTGCTTAAGCAGTTGAAGCCGAGAGCTCAATGCCAAGTGGATTCAATTCGTAGAAAATGGAAATCTTGATCTATTGTAGTAACCTTGCTACCTTCAAAAGTAAACTGGCCAATTCATATGTTTGTACGTAAACCGTAGTGGAATTAAGAACATACCTGATAATAAAGAGCTTTAAAGCTCGTTGGTTAAAATTAAAGTTCAGTGATTGAACGCCTGGACCACAGGGGACGAACATCTTTTTCTATTTACATCGATTGCTCAAGGTTTGTGCCAAGAGAGCAAAATGCTTTTCAGTGGCTGGTCGAAGAAGTAGGTCTGACCTGCCTTGCGTCGCTGTATTTCCACAAACCAAAACACAATATACCTGGCATATACGTATATATGTAGCCGCGTGTGGCCCAGCGGTTAGTGTGCTGGACTGCTGGGCGGGAGGTCGTGGGTTCGATCCCGTCTCGGAACATCAAACAAAAAAAGTTTTTTTATTTCTTTAGAAATTAGCTTTTACACATCCGGTCACCTTCACCAGCTATTGGCGCCAGCTGTGAAGTAACTAGCCATGAAAAAGCAAATTCTCAAACTTTGCCGTTCGGATTCGGCGTTAAACTGTAGGTCCCTTTCTCTTGTGCGAAAAATTTAAAGCAAACACGCCAAGAGATTGTGAGAAGCTTGGCTTGACCCCCATGAGGGGCTGGATAGCCAATTTTACATTTACAAAACACAATATATACGAAAACTCATATTCGTATATCTTCTGTATCAGTCTTTGAACAAATATTGACGAAAACTTACATCTCCCATAACTTTGTTGGTTAAATCGGACCGTAAAATTGAATAGGCAGTAATTTTTTAATCAATCTACAACATACATAGATTGAAAATCTCTATTTTGAGAAGCTGCATGCTTCTCTTATCAAAGCAAGATTGAAATACCTTGAAATAAGATTGGAAATCTCAAAAACCAGATTTATCATCTCTCAACCTATTAACCTACTACAGTTTTCTGTAAATCTTTTGATAGAAAAATCTTTAATACCCTACTGAAACTCAAACCTACGAACTAAGCATTTCAACCGTCGAGATTTTTGCATGCTGAGAGCTTTTACTGTGATTGGAGGCGCTAACAAAGTGACGCCATACTGTGAATTCAGTCTAAAGCCCTCTAAAGCAAGCTAGCTCTAAATCATGTTAACAGTGGCACACTATCGAACCAATTCAAATGTCGAAAACTCTAATTGAATCATTTGATTTCATTGAGTCAAAGTCATCTCGTGTATCTAGCTCTCGCACTTTATTTTAAATATTTTAGTTAACAAGCTGATTTATTGAAATTTACGTTTTATTTGAATATGAAAATTATTTGCGTGACGCAAGTATATAATAAATTTACATCATTAACTAATCTAATACTATCTAATAAATCTAGAATTTTTCCACCAGCTTATTCGAATTTCTGGTTATCGTTGTAAGTTCACCTGTCGAAGTCTACTTACGATATTCTCCCATTTTTATAATTTTTATACATCATCTAACCATATAGCAACACGCTCTCATCTCTAAACATGTATATCTTTCATCATATGCACTCTTACTCACCTCCACATTAAGACCACTTGTCATGGCAAACACTTTCATTGCAGGATTCTCTTTGGGCGTATAACGATAAAACTCACGCTTGCCCTTATACCATTTTACCGAATATAGCGTATCATTTTCCATATCGTAATTACAGGTAAACAGGGCATTGCTGCCACGTTTCACGGCCTGCGGTATCATTACAGAAACATCCTTGAGAGCCACAATAAAATCTGCAAAAGACAAACAACAAAACAATGTTGGATGAGTGTGGGCAAATACTTTTGTGCATAAATGAAATGAAGCAAACTTGGGTTGGAGTGGGGAAAGAGTAACTTGTATAGAAATGCTAAATTAAAGACTTCGACAGTTTATGTCTATTTTCTTTACCCACAAAAAAAGTTTTTGCACATTTCAATTAGCCGTTTCAACCAATTTGCAAGCCTAGACAATAACAACTTTGACCTTAGACAGCAGAAGAATAAAAAAAAAAAATAGAAACAAATTTTTTGAAATGTACATGCAAAGTGGAAAATTGAACTGCCAAGCCAGCCCCAACAAAAACAGAATCCAATCTGAGGCTAACTACTGTTCATTGGAGAATGGCTTTCCTACCCCCTTTTGAGAGAGCAGCTTCTGACCTGACCACCATTGGCTTCTGTTTTCCTGTTCGCCGTTTCAAATGACAACAAATGTGGCACCAAAGACCCGGCAACTAGTCTACCTCTCTCTCTTTGAGTATATTTGTTGTGTTTTGTGCTTTTGATACCCAGTAAGGAAAGCAAAGTATCTACTGTTAGTACTGTATTTTGTTAATGTTTATTTGTTAGAGATCTTGTGCGTCTGTCTTTATTAAGGTCTGTTAATATGTTTATGTTCTGTTCATTGATTATGAACCGTTGAGCTCAACTACCATCTATATAAGAAATGTGCAATGGGCACAACTCAGATATCTAGATTGTAAGCTCAAGACGATCTTTCGAGTTTATTGATTAACTGTCTCGAGCTCTCTAGCTTATCAATAAGAAAGTTGGTCAAGCCTGACTGTAATATACTCTGTGTCTGCAGTAGCAGCGAATTTTATTTTGGTCAAAGATAGATGGCGCCACTACTTGATTTTTAAAACTGACCTATAGATGGCCCCACTACTGTAACCATTTCAAAACTGACAAATTGATGAAGCCACTTCTGTAACCATTTCCATTGGTACTGATTGGTAACTTATGCCATCGATTTTTATGATTCCGAACTAATGCTATTACTAACTATATTTCGAAGGTTCCAAACATCTATCTTCAAAACTGTGGGAGATATGTGGAAGAGTAATCCATTCCCTTTATTATTTTCTAGCTCATTTCCTAGTCGAACCCTTAGTTTTTCTCACCTTTTTTGTTGCACAACATTCTTGTTCGTTGTTGTTTTGGTTATTTTACCTTTTCAAAATGCTTTTGTTTCTACCATATTGACCCATATTACGAGCATTCATTTTGTTTGTTTTTGTTTTAACTTTTTTCCAATGTGGCTGCATTTATTGTACTTCTCCCGCTCCCCCGTGTAACTCTTACACATGCTGTAGTTATCGGACTAAGGCCAGGCCAACGAAGTAAAAATGTCCTTCGGCTGCACATTGTTGTTATTCCTCCAGCAACAACAGTGATGAACTTTTTTTTTTGCTTTAAAAAAACTTTTACAATCTACGTTTGTTAAGTATTTTAACGGCTTTCCTAGGTAAGTGCATGTGTGTATGTTGTTTGGTAATATAAACCAATGAAAATTGCAAGGGCAACTCTCCGTTCTTCTCTGCTGCTGTGGCAGGTAAAGTTCTAGGAGTGTTTATCTGTCAGTTTATGTTTACAAATGTCCAGTTTTAATGGTTCACCATTTAGCCAGGCAATGGCATTCCAAAGCGGTGGGATGGCATGGGCAGGAGGTAGCTTTATCATAGTGTTATATAGTTTCCCTCCTTCTGTTTATCTGTCTGTTTGGTTTGGTTGGGTTTTGTTATGCTGTTCGCATCCTTGTTGCACTTTTCATTTTTATATCAAAATGAAAAACAAAAAATGGTTTTTCTGACTTTGATATGCCATTTGTAATGCTCTCGAAATGGTGGGAGAAAGAAAGAGAGTGGGAGTTGATAGGGGAAATGTAAAGTAAAGTTTGCCCCAAGTTTTTAAACGTATCAAAATAAATTTTTATCGAAGATGAAAATAGCAGTGGCTGTGTGTGGCCCAGCGGTTAGTGTGCTGGCCTGCTGTGCGGAAGGTCGTGGGTTCGATCCAGCCTCAGAACATCTAACAAGAAGTTTTTTTCTTTAAGAAAATAGCTTTTGCACATCCGGTCATCTTCACCAGCTATATTGGCGTCAGCTGTGAAGTAACTAGCCATGAAAAAGCTTCTCGAAACTGTGCCTTTCGAAATTGGCGTTAAACTGAAGGTCCCCTTTATAGAGCACACACGCCAAGAGATTGTGAGAAGCTTCGCTTGGCCCCTTCGGGGCCAACATAAATAACAGAACTCTGACAACAATAATAGATAGTGACCGATCTTCCAGAATATATATACGATTTAGATTGTCTAAAAATATGCAATTAGAATAAAACCCAATTAATTTTTTGAAAACTGATTTAATTTACTGTAAAACAATTCCACTCTGTATGAATTTTCTGTTCTCGCTAATCAAATTAATCCTTCCACTTCAAGAAACTAAACCATGGATCAGTTGTTAATTGTTTGTTTACTTTGGCCAATGAGTCATCAGCCGACTCACTTATCTTAATTAAAAATTAACAAGTTAAAACCTTAATGAACAGAACTAGCAAGCGATACCTTTAAAACTGAAGGCCCGACTGACTGACTGACATATTATCAACCCACAACCGAAACTGCCAAGTCTAGAGATCTAAAATTTGGCATAGACCTTCGATTAGTTGTGCAGGAGCGCACGATGAAAGAAAATTTGGAAATTTTGTCCGCGAGGTAGGTGAAAACGCCCAAGAAAAGTCAAGTTATATGGAATACTGAATCAAGTTATATGGAGATACTACCAGTCAAGATTCCCTTGCTTATAACCAAGACCCTCCTTATTTCTCTTCTATGGTGTTGAGGTATTAAATAACTGTGACTCAGGAAGCAAACATAAAATACAAGGGGCCTTTAACAATATAGCACAGTACATTTTCAATCCGAAACTAACTGATAGAATATTTTATGTATCTATTAATATATTCAATCTGGGATGAAGATGGGCAAGGTCTTGTTTTGTTACACAAAAAAGTCTGGACAAATGAAACCTCATATCTAGATGAAAAACTTAATTTTAGCCTTTCAAAAAGAACGAACAATATTGTGTGCCAGAAGTTCAGAGAGAGAATTTTTCATCCATACTGTTCGCTGTCGAAATCGATTACAAAAAGCAAGCATTTGATTCGCGAAATCTTATAGTTGATAAGGAAAAAATAAATTCGAAATTTCAAAATAAATTAGAAATGAATAATTTTGTAAGAGAAATTTAAATTAAAACATGTTTAGGCATAAGTCAGCATTTAAGTAAAATAATCAAATAATTTTAAATCGTTGTAAGTATTCATTACTTGTATCGTTAGGATGTCTAGCGAATAAAACATACAATCTTCGTCAGGTAGTTTGTAACAAATGAAAAGACAATGCAATTTAATTATTACATTTCATTCAGATTTCAAAAGTCTTTTTGTGAAGTATTGTCCTGAACCAATTTTTTTTAGTTTATCTGAGTTTTTGTCAGATCTAAACTCATCTTATCAACTCAGTTCCGTTTTTACACATGCCTGAAAAGCTCAGATGAGCATAGTTGCAGAACCATCTGGGTTACCCGAGCATCATCGTTCATATAAACATTGTGACGTTTTGGGTTGTATTATTTTTAAGTGTATAGCTCTGCTCTGCAACAAATATGTGCTAAGTGAGCGCTCTCTCTAGTGGCAGAGCACACTCACTTAACGCAAAATGAGCATGTGTGTTTTGCCGTCCCCTGCTCTAGTTCGATAGATGCCACTCAGCAGAGTGCGCCAGCCAAATAGAACCGGTTTTTTTTTCGCCTGATAGCTCATCTGAGAAGCATCATGTCTACTCAGACGCCTTTTTACACGGTTTGACAGCAAATCAAACGAAAACTCAGCTAAGTGATCAGATCGTGTAAATAGATCTTAATGGATGGTTTACCTTTTTGGTAAACTTTTATCGAAATGGGGAAACGACATTATCAATAAATTTTGGTAAAGTAAACCGACTCCTCTTAATTTTTAGTTTCGGAATTCCAAATGATATTGCTCACTTTTTACTTCCTACAAACACCAAACTCCAAAACGACGTCTGCACTTGTTAAGATGAGCGAGCCAAAAAGTGAGTTGGCATTGATGTGTAAAAATAAAGCGACGAAAACTAGCTCCAACCTGCCGCCAGGCAGGTGTTCGTTTTCGATGATTTTTTGTGGAAGTGAAATGGAAAACAGTGCTGCCTCCTATATCGTTTTAGAAACAAGCACTAGCAAGAGTATTAGAACTTGGGCATTACCTTCTTGTTGTTTCTAAGTATATACATTTTTCGCTAACGATTTTGTTTCCCATTCTTTAAGATTTCTAAATCAAATTCTTGACTTCTGAATGTTTTTCACCGGATTGCATGGCCCAACTCCAATGCCAATGGCCTTTCTTGGTTTTATTTGTTTTCTCTTCCCATTATTTTTGGTTTATTTTTCAAACAATTTTTTATCATCAGCTGTCAATAGTTCCAGGCAGCTGCCCCTCCGCACAAAAAAAATGGGCTACCAACTGTAGAAAGAGCAAAAAATACGAAAAAAACATTACACAAAAAATGTTTTATGTTTTGCTATTGCAACTTTGACCAAGCCCGGCATATGAGCAATGCAACACCAACAACAAGAACAACAAGAGCCATATTTGGAAGTAGTCCAAACTTTTTCACGTATAAATACATTTTTATGCTGGTCTACAAAAAATCGCAAATAGAAATAAACGCATTTTTATATATACATAGATGTGTGTATCTGTATTTATGAACTCCATAAATATGTCAAATAAATTACGAAACAGTCAAAATATTGTGCCATGTTTGTGCTGGTGTGTGAAGTTGTATATGACGACGATAAGGCAATATTTTGTTTTTTTCTTGGCTAGAAAGGGGCTGTGGGGTAGTGAACTGTATGTTCGATTTGTAATTGGTATTTTTAAAGTCACGTCGCTTTAGGTGGGAATTAAATAAACGAAACAGAGAGCGAGCGTTTCTTAGTAGACCCAAGGATTTATTGGGTTGGGCCCAGGTGGTGGGCGACGGGCATCACTTTACACAGATCGAGTGGCGCAACATTTAAGGTGACGTTCTTGAAAGACTTGTTTACTTAATTTATTCGAGAATATAGTTTTCCAATTTTGAAATAAGGATCACCTCATCGTGATAGGCCAGCATATTTTCTATGCTTGACATTAGCTTTTTATATTTGGTAACAGAAAAACATGACAACAAACAAATGTCAGACCAAAATATTGCACAGATTTTCATTTTACATAATTCCCACAAAAAAAAAAAAAATCTAAAAAAAAAGCCTAACAAAAGTTTAACCAAAAAATGGAGAGAGGTGGTAGGCTTCTGATTCAATACAATAATAATAAAATTTGTATGCAAAATAGGCGTTGAGTGTTAAGTGCATGCAAAAACGAGTACAGAGGCGGAGGTTAAATGGGGATAGGGGCCAGTTCGATTTACATATACAAATATGCGAAACAGAACAGAATTCGTTGTTGTGCTGTTGTTGTTGAAAAATCGTAATCAAAAATTGCGCAATAATTTGCATGTTTATTTAATAGCCCCAGCGCAGGGAGCGACCAAAAAACCCACTTCCCTTCCACCCCCTTTTAAAATGGGGCATACCACAAAATAGCATTTTAGTGTGCGTGTGTTTGTTCATTGCAGTGACAAACAAATTTCGGCAAATGCAGCAAACTCCCAAAACAGTTTTCAGCGTTTTTGTATTTGTTTGTTATTTTTGCTCCTTTTTTTCTCTCATTATTCTGTGTGTGTATTTTTTACTCTATACTCTAATGAAATTGTCTGCGGGCTGAGCTTTTGGTTTTTGTTTTCTGTTTCTGTGTGTTTTGTGTTTGCCATTGCGGCAAATGAAAAGTTTTCCGCAAAAATTTTATGACACCCATCGCGGCAAAAAATAAACCAAATTTAGCGGGCAATTTTCAAGTTGGGTCATCATCATATTATCAAAGGCTCGTTAAATGTGGGCCTTAAATTTGGGCGTTTGGAGTTGATACATAACAACATTGCACTATGGGGAGAATGTTTAGCTTGACAGCTTGAAATTAAGCGAGATTTGGTTTAAAAAAGGCCGACATATTTTCAATTGATATGTATTAATTTACTGTAGCACGAACATGCACGAAATCAAGAGTTAATTTGTTATGTTGGCGCGTAAAAGATCTATTTTAAGGAAGCGATTATTTTACGAAGCGATTATTTTACAAAAACCCCGTTTGATTGCTTTGGGCAATTCAAACAATTGGCGCCTGTGTTGGCTGCGGAGAAAGAATTTCCCCCACTAACAACAGAAGGGCCGATTAAAACGGGATGCACAACACATCAAAGCCTTAGTGTTTTTGGCGTTTACTGCTGATGTCGGATTTTGCTACAAGCCTTTGGGATTCCCAATCGTTCATAGCAATTCTTTCATGAAGCAACTTCTGCCAACGCACTGAGGACAGGCGCAGACAGCTGAAGATTGAATTGGTATTCATGAAATAGCGTTATACTGTCAACCAGCCTCCTTTGTTGTGTTGTGCGTGTCTTGTTTTAGAAAAGTTGTGGACAATATCCACAACTTATTGACCTAGAGCCTGCCTAAAAAAGTTTTACGAAAAATTGGATGAAAATTGATCTCAGGGCAGGGAAAATTTTGGTGACCAGGACTTAAAAGGTTAAAAGTTGAAACATCGGTGTCTTATTTATGGTGCGCTATAACACCAATTTTTATACTCTTGCAAAGGCAATTATAATTTTGCCAAGAAGTATTATCGGAAATATTCATTTCCGACCCTATAAACTATATATATGCATGATCGTTAGAGCGGTCCCCAAACCGCCAAAATGGAAAAAAGGAGGTCTCAGCATTCCCAAAGCTAATATTTGTTGTATAATTTATAATTGTGAAAACCAAACAATTTTATTTTAATTTTAAATGGGCGCGACAGGGTCTCAAAGTCTTAAAAATATTAATCATACGATACGTTCACCAATTACAAACTTTTTACAAAAGAAGTTATTAGTTCATTTCAACTGCTGTCATTGTTTAAAATTTAAAAAGGGGATCTACAACTGTGGAAATAAAATATTTACAAATTTGAATAGTTTATAAATAAAATCATAGCCGACTATTTATAACTGAAAAATACAACTCCAAACTTCATAGAACTGCTAACACACGCCTACAATATTATGTACAATCAAGGGACCTTCCCAGACTCCTTTAAGCGTAGCGTTATATTCCCAATTTATAAAAAGGGAGACCCATCTAACGCCAGCAACTACAGGGGAATATATTGCCTTAACGTTGTGATAAAAATTCTAACCGGAGTGCTACTTTCGCGCTTGACTGTATGGGTTAACAAGATGGATCTACTAAGTGAATTTCAGAATGGATTTCGAAAGGGCTATTCTACAGTCGACAACATCTTTGTTCTAACGTCAATTGCTCAGTCTTATCTCCAGTCCAAGAAAAAGTTTTATATATTTTATTGATTTTAAAGAAGCATTCGATACAGTGAATAGAAGAAGTCTGTTCTACAAACTGAGCAACATCGGGCTATCTACTAAAATGCTCAAGGCAATATTTCAGCTGTACGACAATAACACAGCATCGGTTTGGGACGGTTCCAGACTTTCTGATTGGTTTAACACTAACTGTGGAGTCAAGCAGGGCTGTATTCTAAGTCCACTTTTATTCTCCCCTTATGTTGACGACATCACACATGCCCTACCAGGAGGGGTTACCTTTGCTGGACAACTGATCAAAGTGTTGATGTATGCCGACGATATGTGTCTTTTTGCTGATTCTTCGCAAATGCTTCAAGAAATGATTAATAAGCTACACGAATATTGTAGAGAATGGTGCCTTCAAATCAACACGGAGAAATCAAAAATCATGATAATTAGACAGGGTGGCGGGCGTTACTCTCGACTAGAAGACTGGACGATAGACGGTGTTACCCTTGAAAAGGTAAAGAGCTTCAAATATCTAGGAGTACTAGTGACACACAATATGTCATTTAAGGCTCACCTCCGCGAGAAGCTGAAAGATGCAAAAGTGGCCATAAACGAGTCATGGAAAACACTGCTTAGTAGGAAAAACGTCAAACCAAGCACAAAATACGCAGTCTTCCAAGCGGCAGTACGCTCAATCCTGTGCTATGGTTCGCAAGTATGGGGCCATACATCTTATGAACATGTCGAACGTCTCCTAACATTCTTCGTAAAAAAGTATTTATTCCCCTCCACTTCTCCAAATTATGCAATATAAATGTGTACGCCCGACTGATATGGTGACATATTATCAACGCACAGCCTAAACGGCTTATCCTACAGGTTTGAGATTTGGCATAGACCTTCGTTTAGTTATGCAGGCGCGCACTAAGAAAGAAAATTTGGAAAATTCCACCCGGAAAAGTCGGAAAAGCGTCGGTAAAGTTTGTATGGGAAAAATTTTATTTTTCATCCGATTGACTTGAAACTTGGTTTGTAAGCATAGTACGCGAAATGAATCGACACGTGTTTTCCCGATTTCGGAAAATCCGCCCACGAGGAAAATGGCCGGAAAATTCTGCATGCAAAAAACTATTTTTCATCCGATTGGCTTGAAACTCGGTTTGTAAGGACAGAATACGAAATAATTTGAAATGTGATTTTCCGATGTTGGAAAATTTGACCCAACGGTCGGAAAATTCCCGGAAAAGTCAGCATGAAATAAAATACTTTTCATCCGATTGGCTTGAAACTCGGTTTGTAAGGGTAGAATACGAAATAATTTGAAATGTGATTTTTCAATGTCGGAAAATCCGCCCCCATGCGGAAAAATCCCGGAAAATTCTGCATGGAAAATACTATTTTTCACCCGATTGACTTGAAACTCGGTTTGTAAGGTCAAAATGAGAATTCATTTGTGTTTTCATTTTCCGATGTTGGAAATACCGCCGGGATGCCCACTGGGAAGTGGTTGGAATGTGGATGGGATGTGGAAGGGATATGAGTGGGATGTGGGTGGTAAGTTGTTCTGGAAGTGGGTGGGAATGTGGGCGGGAAGTGGGTGGTATGAGGGTGGCAAGTGGGTGGGATGTGGGTGGTATGTGGGTGGGTGGGTGGGAAGTGGGTGGGATGTGGGTGGGAAGTGGGTGGGATGTGGGCGGGAAGTGGGTGGGATGTAGATGGGATGCAGATGGGATGTAGATGGGATGTAGGTGGGAAGTGGGTGGTATGTGGGTGGCAAGTGGGTGGAGTGTGGGTGGTAAGTGGATGGGAAGTGGGTGGTATGTGGGTGGAATTTGGGTGGAAAATTGGTGGGAATTGGGTGGTGAGTGGGTGGGATGTGGATGGGAAGTAGGTGTGCATTGGTTCTATACTGTTGAAGGCGCAGCGAAGCGCGACGGGTTATTGCTAGTAAAGTATATATATTCTTGATCAGCATCAACAGCCGAGTCGATATAGCCATGTCCGTCTGTCCGTCCGTCTGTCCGTCCGTCCGTATGAACAAACAGATCTCAGAGATGGTAAGAGATTGAGGTTTGACATGTATGGGACAAATGCTTTTTATACTTGCAGGCAGATCAAGTTTATTTTCCATTTTTGCCACGCCCCTTCTCGCCCCCGCAATTTGGAAAAAACGTCATATTTCCCACAGTTTTGTAGACAGATGATTCGTACCCATTAGAGATAGTTGGTAATTAGCAATATGTATCGATGAAATGCAGAAATGATAAAGATCGGATGAGTGGTTCTCAAGTTATGATTAATTAAGTGAATCACCCCCGCCACCCCCCCCACCCCTCCCACCCCATCCCACCATCTTACAACCAACGCCAATCTTAGAGAGAGAGAGAGAGAGAAAGAGAGAGAGAGAGAGGGGAGAGAGAGAAACTTAGAGATGAGCTTAGCAGCAGCACTGCATTCAGCTCCTACTCTAGGTACAGAGTATATTATTGTCGGGCTTGACCGACTTTCTCACTTGTTTTTAGTTCGAAAATTCGAAGATTGTATGCATTGTAAAACGATGAATGCCGAACGTCGCAGCTGGCGATGCTTGACGTGCCACATTTAGTGTTTTAAGCTTTGTGCAAAAAAAATACAAGGTAAATGTCATATATATGTCCTTTCTCTCCAAAAATTCGGGAATTATTTTTTCTCGATGGACCGCGAATTATGAAGAATTTACGTGCAGAAGTTAATTTCTTTTTAAATGAATTGAATGAATTCAGTATGGTACCAAAACTCTTTTTTGTGACATCGTAGTTATTTATTATCACCTTGTTAGCGCCCGTCAGCAGATTTCCCTTCCTTCTCTACATTTCTCCATTAATATGGTTTCCCTCATCCATCCCAATACAATTTCCATTTCCATTTCATTCCATCTCAACGCATCCATTCACGCATTAAACATTTTTGCGCCTTTACACTTTTAATTTATGTATTTACTTTTTGGTTTATTTGCTTTTCTTCGCCACCATCTGCCCCTTTGCCATGACGTTTGTATGCCTACCACCTGCGGCAATTTCACTCACTGTTCTGAACGAAGCCCTTATTGAAATTCCAAAGTTGAAATTACTGCAAGAAGAAGAGGCAGATTCGGCGTCCTGCCACTGGTGCTGGTCTCAGTGTTGACAGCCATCAGTTGGTTTGGTTGGCTGGCTCACGCTTCCTTTCTTTGTTTTTTATTTTTGTGTGTGTGTGTGTTTACTGGTCGAGTTTGTGGTCGCGTCTCGGTCTGGAGTCTGCCCTCAGTCTGGATGGATGCTGTGTCACTTCTGTTTTTTGGTTCAACCACTTACAAGTCCAACTACCAGCTCCGAAAATTTCTGTTTATTTTTATTTCTATGCTGCCACCCTGAGTTGTCGTCTGAATCTTGGTTAACTTTTGATCAGCTTTTAATGTGTTAGAATTAAATGCATTTATTTACGTCTGCAAAGTTTTGGGTCAATGGCTTAAAATGTAAATTAAAATAAATACACAAAGCAAATTAAAGAACATTATTAAAACTGGGTGTGCATAATGGGATTAATGGTAGCTGGCATTTCTTAACGATTTTGATGTGTGAAAACACACAAGGACAAAAGACCTAAGCGCATTTTCTAGCCATGCACCTGTTGGTACTTCCACTTCGCTAGCGAAGAGTCGGGACGAAGAACTACCCTTTCCATAGCTCAGAGAGAGAGAAAAAAGGCCCAACTATGTTTTCTATAGTTGGGATCGTTTTATTACCGCTAAGAAAGTATTTAGTGCCAATGCACAGTGGGCGAAAATGTCGATCTAGCTTCATTTAATACAACTTTCAAAGTGTTAATCTGCGCCCAAAATGTATCTTTAACGACTAATAATGTCGCGCTGAAGTAATCGAGAGGTTCTCTTCCGATTGACATGCTCTAATTGATGTGTTGCCAGCAATTAATAAAACAACATACGTTTCAGCAAGTGCATTAAGCTTTTCCGCGCTTTTGAAGTGCAATGCCAAACTTGGTCTAAAGTTACCTTTGTTGTAACTAATGGGAAGAAATGTGTTTTTATTTACAGCTAGAGGTAAGCATTTACTAAAAAGTGTTTGTTTGTGACCTCTGCTTCAGCGTTGTATTAAAAATGTAGTTAAAGTTGACTATACCACTTAGCCGCTTGAAAACAGCCAGCGTAAGAATACGTGAGGATTCGCGCTGGTAAAATATTCAATATGGTCTGCGGCTACCTGCGACTTTACATGATATTGAATTTTTTAGGCGCAATGTCAGCATCAAAACAAAAGCCGTTTTTAGTTTGTCTCAACGAAGATATTCCTCAAAGATGATATCGGCTTTAGGAAACCAATTTTTTAAATAGCATTTTTAAATAAAACGAGAGCGTAAGTTAAAGTCGGCTCTAACCGACTTCGATATACCCGTTACTCATGAAAAACATTTTTAACAGTGTTCCTTAGTGTGACCATCCGAAAAGTATGCAACATTTTATTTAGGGTGGGAGGTGCGCTAGCGTCCGTATGAACAAACATATCTAAGGGCCGTTTTCTCATGTTCCTGTTTTTGCTCCGTCGAAATCCACCTAGATTTCCAACTAGTAGATTTTCGTTATATCGCGCCAATTTAGAAAGCAAGCATTTCACAGAGGAGGAAAAATTTATTGTCGCAAGCACTTGTAACTATGGTTGGAGATTTAATATAAAAAGGACTATAGCTTAGTTCACACAGGCAAGTAATTGAGACAAATTTTGATGAAAATTTTGCTATATAGGCCAAATTAGGCTTCCCTAATTGATTCAAATTAATTGTAAAACATTTTTATTTATAAAACAGTAAAATCAATAATCAAGGCAATTTGAATCACATTTTGTCAAATTAGTTGCCTGTGTGAACTCAGCATAAGCAATGAAGCCTAGGGCAATTAGTATGAGCATCTGTCTCTTCAGCAATGTTGCAGGTGTCTTGTATACCAAAGGCTCCTACAAATTTTCAATTTTTGGTGTAATTATTAACAATTCAGATTTAACTGTTTTTTGCAGCAGTTGTTTTTTTATTTCAAAAATTTTTTAAGTGTGACCATATGCGCGCTCTCATGAAAATACTTTAATATGAATTGTCATGTACATTGTTTTCAAATCAATGAGGGGGATGAAGTACATTGCTACGAAATCCATCTAGATGGTTAGGCTTGAACATGAGCAAACGAAACGCAACAAATCCCACCTGATTTGCCAAAACAGCAACATGAGAAAAACGGCCCTAAGAGATTTTAATAGATCGAGGTGTGACATGTATGGGACAAATGCTTCTTATACTTGAAGGCAGATCAAGTTTATTTTCAATTTTTGCCATGCCCCCTTCCGCCCCCGAAATTTTGAAAAACGTCATATCTCCGACAGTTTTGTAGATAGATGATTCGCACCTTCTAGACATAGTTAGTCATTAGCAATATGGGGGGGGGGGTTGTGGTCATAGTTTTGTTTTTCGAACATAACTTCGCCAAAAATCAATATTTTTCGTTCTGTAAATTTTGTGATTTTAGGTAAATAACTAGTTGTAAAAATACAATTTTTTGGTTTTATACCGTTTGGGGGGGTATATTAAAATTGTCCGGATGTTTGTAACGCACAGAAGGAAACATCTCCGACCACATAAAGTATATATATTCTTGATCAGCATGACGAGCTGAGTTGATATAGCCATGTCCGTCTGTCCGTCTGTCCGTCCGTCTGTCCGTCTGTTTCTCTATCCCTTCTCTCCTCCGTCAGTTTTAAAGCTATCTCAACCAAACTTTGCACGAAGTCTTTTGGTTTAAATACGCTGCACATTTGTCGGAACCGGCCGGATCGGATGACTATAGCATATAGCTGCCATAGGAACGATCGGTTGAAAAAGTAGTTTTAGTGAGAAAAACTTTTTTGTTTTCAATGCTATCGCTCCCAACCCCCGTATTTATAAGTTTTCTAAGCTTTCACATAATTTCAGCAAGTTTTATGCAAGTCGGGCAACTATATAGTATAGCTGCCATACAAAAAGATAGGTCTGAAAAAAAAAGTCTTAGTGAGAAAAACTTTTTTTTTTTGTTTTCCAATGCTATAGCTCCCAACCCCCGTATTTATAAGTTTTCTATGCTTTCCCACTTAATTTCAGCAAGTTTTATGCCAAGTCAGGCAACTATAGTATCGCTCCATACAAAAGATAGGTCTGAAAAAAAGTCTTAGTGGGAAAACTTTTTTGTTTTCAATGCTATCGCTCCCACTTTGTACAGGTCTATATATACTACTACACAATTTTTCAATTTTATTTTATCGGATCTTTTAATCCAGTGAAATGTAGTTCTAGTCGAAAAAACTTTTTTGGTGAATTTTTCTCTGTTATTTTCTTTCATATTGAAAAAAGTGATTTTTTTGACATTTCGAAAATTTGTGGGGGTTGTGAGCCACCCATCTAAAAGTTCAAAATTCGTGTTTTTAAGCCATTATTCTTAGCTATTAAATGAAAAAATGAACAATTTTTCTTATATTCTGAATTAAGAAATATCAATGAAGAGTGAAAATTGATTGACGGCATCAGGCTTGTTTTCTTTTATATACGAGCACTTTTGCTTGTGGCTGTTCTTTTGTTTGCCTTTTTAAAAGTTTTTTTACTTCTTTGGAGAGTTCTTCCTCTCTTTTATTGCGCGTCATTGCAATATTCTCTTTGAAAGACAAAATTGACTTTTTTCAAAGTGGCTCACAACCCCCCATATCTCCCTTTTTTCGGTGACGTCACATAACCAAAAAGAAATTGTTACAAAAAAAATATTTCTATCAAAAGGCAATTGACCAAAGATATTTCCCTCATACTTACATTTGTCATTACGAAAAAAATTTTGTATAATATTCACAAGTCAAAAATGAAAAAAAAACTTTCTTTTTTGAAGTTCTGGTTCACGAACTTAAAGAAGGTGTAGACTGATAGGTTGCTTGCCAAAAGTTTGGTAATAAGAAGGGAGACACATGACATAAACAAAAAGTTTAAGTATATTTTTTTTGTGGCCAATATTCGAGTGGCTCACAACCCCGAGCGGCTCAGAACCCCCCATTCTCCCCTTTCGATTCGCCGAAAAATGATAAAAAATCAAATGAGCGGTTCTTAAGTTATAAACAAAAACAAACCCCAGAAAATGTAAGTGTACCTACCGAAAACCTAAAAAGCTCAAATTTAATATTTAAAATTAAAAAAAAAATAAATATCTTTTTGTTTAAATTATTTCAACTTTTAAAAAGTTGTGCAATCTTTTGATTTTTTAAAAATTTTGATTAAAAATAAAAAAAAATTGATTAAAACTATTTTAATTTTAGTCAAAGTTTTGCTTACGCATGCTTGGGCTGATCATTGTCAAATATAATTTAATACAATCAACAGAGTTAAATCACAACATTTTTGGCATAGCAATGGTAAGTCTGGACAGCTGTTTCGGAATCAACCAAGAATTCCTCGTCAACAGACTTCTCGATACTACACTCCAACCGCTTGTAAATTTCAGTACTTAAATCGACAGGTCGCCGAATAAGTACTATGGAATTTCAACGGTGTGAAATCACAGCCTGAAATTCTGCAATGAGATATTTCAGCCTGAAATTCTGTGATGGTTTTTTGGAGCTATTTTACCAATTGTTGTGATTTAATTCTTATTGCACTTTTGGCTGCCATTTTTTAATTCTGTTTATTGCTTTTATTCCTACCTTTAAGAAAAAAAAAACAAATTGCGATTATCTCATTTACTTTGGAAGATATTAATTTATTTTGGTTATTTCGCCCACTGTGCAATAGGGCTACAATAGTACAGTCATGCATGTTAGGACCCAGCAATCCGCTGCGGTATGAGGTGTCAATTTTCGAATATATTAAAGATATTGGCATGAACCAACTTGCTTATTGGAAGCCTATGTTCGATGTTCAGTACCATCAGAACGAAAGCTTCCTTAAGCAAATTAGTATTTATAGACACCCGCAGCAGACTGATTGCGGAACACATTATGCAGTGGGTGTCTTAAATTCTAAGTCAAACCACAATTGGTAAAAAACAACAGATAGAATAAATTTGTGATTTAATATTTTACCATACCTGACATGAAAAAACACACTTTTGAACGGCTTTGAAATCTGAACAGTTTTTAACGGCGGCCTACTTATACAAAGTGTTGTGTCTTACTAAATTTTGATCTCATTTGAGTTCAGTCTTTTAAGTTTTAAAGAAAAAAAATCTCACTATGAAACTATGTAGGGGAAGATGGGGTGTTATGATCATAGTTTTGTTTTTCAAAAATAATTTAACCAAAAATCAATATTTCTTCGTTCTCTAAATTTTGTATTTTAGTTACAAAAATCATGTTACTTTGCTTATCATTAGTTTTTTATTTCATTTTGTAAAAAAAGTAATCTTTTGAAATTTTGAAAATTTGTGTGAAAATTCATTGACGGCAGCCGGCTTTTTTCACCCTCTGCTCTGCACCGCGGTGGCTAGACTTATGGAGGGGGAAGGGGTCTAATATCAAATTGGGTATTGACAGTTTTTGGATGCTCATATTTCAAATCTGGCAAAATTTTTCCAATCAGTTGGGTGGGGCAGACTTATTGAGGGGAGAGAAGGGGTAAAGTGTATTAATAATCAAATTAGGTATCTACTTATAGGTTTTAGAGTGCTCCGATTTCATTTTGGGAAATATTTTTTCGATCGGTGGGGAGAGGGCTTATCATACAACTTGTCCGATTTTGACAGTTTATTTTAAGTGAATAATCTTAAAAAAGATGAAAAGAGTGTCCGTGTCTTTCATTGCATTTTTACTTAACCAAATAAACCAAATACAAAATTTGGTACTACAAGTAACACAAGGTAAATAAATAACTTATAAGGCCCCAGAAATATAGCCTTCACATAGAACGCATCTGCTAAAAATGATTCAAATTTATTCTCAGTGCAGGTATCGCCACAATGCTTGAGAGCGTAACAATGCACATGGAACCTTCAAAACTGTACATTTTCGAACTCAGGGGTTAATGGGCTAGGGGCTTTAAGCCAATTAATTCACCTGGACTACAATATCATTTTTTGGAAATTCTGCCCGTCAGTTTTTGTATCTCTCCCAATGTGCAGCGGTCAGTAAAACAACTGGTAACCAAAGGTGAATTGTCACCAACCGAATCACAAGCCAAGACAAAGCTGAGAACTTTGGGTTGTTGAATCCCTTGAAATTTTGCATACATTGACAATTACTTTTACTGTTTTCCATAACAAAACCATTTTATTATTTTCACATTGACCAAAAATATTGTTGACCCACATGCCATAATTTGTTTTTCTGTCAAACAAAAAACAAAAAATAATTTCTTTAGGCCATAAAATGACATATAAATATACACATTTTACTTCTTTTTGCAAATTTATACAAAATTCATTGGAAATCTATCAAACAAAGCCAAAGACTGTTTGGTCATGCATTTGACATGTCATCCACCAACGGCATCGGTGAGTGGAGCTGAGGAATACAAAAGCAGGCCATTGAAGGCGGTTGGGTGGCAACGGGAAACTCTGAGAAGACACTCTGTGCATGGCATTCATTTGGGTTTTGTAGGCAACCGCCAAAGCGTCGCCAGAAGCATCATCGCATATGGCAAGCAGAATATAAGCAAAAAATACAGACTTCCACTCTACCTACTGCTATCCACACTTCCAGTGTCCAGAGAGAACTTTCGGTAAAAACTCATTTCCATTGATATGCAATGAGTGAAGGCGAGTGGAGGATATGAAGAGGGCAGAGAGTGGAACAGAAAGGTGGGTGGTGGGGCATAGTTAAAGTGACCCTTTTTTTGTGCTGGCCCAGAACTTCCGGGAATTGTCCTATGGACAGGAAATGTGTTGCGTGAGTAGGTGTGAATCGGCCATGAATATTCGTGATACAGCCTGTGGTGTGAAAGGTTTCATATTTTTTGTATCTAGTTAAGATAAAAGCTTATTGCACAAAAATACAAAAACAAGCAAGTTCTCGATACAACTTTAATAAAAATATTTTATCCAGGGACCGTAACTTTATAACTTTTATGATAAAAATTACGATAAAACAGTTATTTCTAAATTTTTTTTTTTTTTGAAATGTCGTTGGGATATTTGCCATCCAATTCAGTTGTGGGGCTGATTATCATCCATTCGTGAGAGGGCTCTGCTATTGAACTCCCTACAGAGCCCATAGTAACATCAGTTTTCAAGAGTCTTTCTTCTTCGGATTTGTTATGATGTTATCGCAAATTTCCCCTCAAATTTTCCCTAGCTAAATTTTAATATATGTATCCTTTTGAAGGCGGCGAGATTCCAAAAATTGGAATCCAATGTCAGCTCCCAAAAACAGTAGTTTTCACATGCGTCATCTATAATATCTATAAATCTTTGGCTGTGGGCAACTCTGTTTGTCAGTGAGGAAACATTGTAAATAAATAATTTGGATATATAATATTTTTGTTTATTTATTAAGTTTTAAAAATAACAATTTTTTTATGGCGTCAGAAGAAAGGTTGCACCTTAAGTCAGTCAGAATCAGCTTCAGTGCGGAAAACGCTCTTTCTACACTGACTTGTGTGGCCGGTACGCAATGGACAACTAAAGCCAATTGATAAAGTCGAGGATAATTATACTTGTTTTCTTCTTCCTGTGTCAATTCTTTTTGGTACACGGTCCAATGCGCATCTTTCACATGTCTCCTCAAATTTGTTATGACGTCGCCTTTCACACTGGGCCAGCAGCCCGAAATTTTGGCCAAAAGTCCCAATTTTTGGTTTGGGAAACTGGATAAAACGAAGGTCGGCAATGATTTTGAATACATATAGCTATTTTCTGGCAAAATTTGGAACCGTTTTACAGAATAGTTTTTGAATGCCAGCCGTTCAAAGTTGATTTTTCTTAAAATTCCTGCAAAAAAAAAAAAACAAGTAAGACCGTTGCAGTCGGCCCGACTTTAATATACCCTGTACAAATGACCGAGAGTCTATAGTAAAGTCGGCTCTAACCGACTCTCGATAAACCCGTTACTCATGAAAAAACATGTTTAACAGTGTTCCTGCTCTTCCTTAGGAGTGACCATCCGAAAAGTATGCAACATTTTTTGAAGGGTGGGTGGGTGGGTGGGGGGGGGGCTGGGTGATTCACATCCACTTTTTTGCTCATAACTTGTGAACCGTTCATCCGATCTTTATCATTTCTTCGGGCAAATCGATTCATTTTGCTAATTACTAACTATCTCTAGAAGGTACCAAATCGTCTATCTTCAAAACTGTGGGAGATATAACGTTTTTCAAAATTGGGGGGCGGGAGGGGCGTGGCAAAAATTTGAAACAAACTTGATCTGCGTGCAAGATAAAAGAAGCATTTGTCCCATACATGTCAAACCTCTATCTCTTTACCATCTCTGAGATCTGACGTTTCATACAGACGACAGACGGACAGACAGACGGACAGACAGACGGACAGACAGACGGACAGACGGACATGGCTAAATCGACTCGGCTATTGATGCTGATCAAGAATATATATACTTTATAGGGTCGGAAATGTTTCCTTCTCCCTGTTACATACATTTGCACAACTTCATAATCCCCTTTTACAAAGGGTATAAAAAAGTCAAAGTTGTAAAAGCAACAGCTTCCGCAATTTGATTTCTTATTTTCGACTTCGCACTAGATTGCCATAAAAAATTATTAAGAAGATTCCATTCGAAAGCGTTTACATAAAAAATTGAAAAAATCTAAAATTTTGTGCCTTTTTTTTACATTTGGCCTCTTTGTGTTAACAGTACCCAAAGGTACCTCTCTTAATTTGCCTGCAATATTGCTTATTATTTTCTTTGAATAATGTACAATAGCTGTAGGTATGCGCTTTTGCGCGGTTTGGCTTTGAATTTTTAAATTATCGCATTTAAAACTATATTCCCATTTGAAATCAAGAATGTTCTGTTAAAAAGTCAGCCTAGAAGTATGCTTTTTTTTCTCAACTTCGGAAAAAAACACATGGACTCTGAGGTAAACTATTTTCATACTAAGCCAATTTGAATGTGTTAAAATGTGTAGCATACTCTTAGAAGCACTGGAGGTAAATTGTAATGTGTTAAAAAAATTAGATTTTTAATTAATTAAATTTTTATTTTTATTTTGTTTTTTCAAGTATTGAATCTTAAGAGGAGGTAAAATAGGTGGAAAAATCGGTGAGGGTAGTCAGATTGACTAAAAGTTCTCGACAGGGTGGGCAGTCAAGTTCAAAAACTGCTTGGTTCAATATCTCATAAACCATTGGACATATCAAGATATATTAATTTTTTTTAGTTATCTGGTACTTATATATACTTCTATGCAGGAATTGGGTCAAATCCAATTACAAGTGTTTTTTCTATAATTAAAAAACGAAAAAGTTGAAATATTTTTCGACTTTGATTTAGATTATCTATATCGTATAAATTTTTTTTGTTGCTTTAAAAATTATGTGCGTTAAGTTCAATCTTTTAAGATCATTTCGTCGAAAATTTCAGCTTCCTAGCTAGGCTGGTGTAAAAATGCCAGAGTTTTGGCCAAAAAATGAGAATCCTGGCCCACAGTGGCCCCAATTGCCCGATTTTTCTTCCAAATTGATGTAACTCTTAGGCAAAATCTACGTATCCAATATACAGCCTAAAAATCTCTCCGTACAACAGATTTCGAGACATCCCAAAGTACCGTTTTTCGCATTTTTGAAATAGATCTTACTAATTAAAATTATTTCAATTTTGAAATAACTTAAAAATTTTGCCAATCAAAGAATAAAATTTTTTAATTGTTCATACATATTTTTATTACAAATTTTGGTGTATAATATAAATATATTTAAATTAATTGTTTTTCTATCGAATTGAAATAAAATATAATTATAATTACATCGTTTTTTTCGTCTTGAAAAAATTTTCAAAAAACAAAATTTTTAACTATTGGAGAAAAATGTGCAAATAAAAATTTATTGCTCGGACATCTCAAAATTATGAAGTCAGCCTTCACCTCTTAAGAATGAGGCAATTTTACGTATTTACGTTCATAACTGTTAATGTCAGTCCTGTTTTGCTCCCTCGTGTACATGGTTTTTTTGTTGAAAAGGTTTAAAGGTCAAGTTGAGGGAGTAGAAAATAAAAGAAAAAACTGATTTAACGGAATTTTTAATTGATTTTGCAAAAATAACTATATATACCCATGCTATCACACATAAAATATTTTGTTGTTATATAGTTGAAGTAGAAAAAAAAAAAATAAATAAAAAGAATGATATGAATACAATGGAGTTGAATCAACTACAAGGATACCTAACTGGGAAGTCGACAAGTTTAATTCAACAAAGATATCCAAAGTTTTTGTGTAATGAACAGCAAAAATTCTTCAGACAATTCTGTGAATGGCTCTAAAAAAGACGTATAATTTTGTGTATGTGAAGAGTGAGTTCTCTTTCCTTTGGCAAAGATCCAACAGCGGGTTGGGGCAAAAAAAACAAGGACTCACATTTCAACAACTTGTCCAAGGTCAAACCATTTTTAACTCTTCCGTTATGTTGTCACTTTATTTCTAAATTAGAGGTGCTAACTATAAGAAAGTATTTCTGACACTAAAAAGAAATAGAAGAAAATAGTGTAAAGGTTTGTTATACCTTGTTTTCATGCATTCGTTGCCAACATAAAAAATCATTGAAGACCTACATATTTGTTGGTGTTCCCCTGATTTCCAAAAGGCGTATGAGAGTATGAGAAGGCGAAGAAGAATTAGGAAGAGAGACGACGCTAACAAATTTGGGGGGGTGGTTTAAGAAAAGAAAAAATTAAATTTAAAAGTTTTCGCAATTTGCTTTAGGCTTAGGTTACATGAGAAACGAAAGAAATTTTGTCAAAATATTTTTTGGTGTGCGATAACGCGTAGATTCGTGGTTATCGGAAATTTTAAAAAAACGAAACAAAACAAACATCTTTATCTAAATTGCATATTAAGTCAAATCTTTAAGAAATATCTTAAAACATGGGTAAAACCTAAAAAAATCCGATTGGGTAACGTTTCTTAGGTTTTTGGGGGCTCCGATTTCACTTCAGGCTATATTTTTCTGATCGGTGAGGAGGGGGCTGATCATAGGGGATACTTCATTAAAAGAACGGCATTAAATACTCCTACAAAAAAGTCCAGCATAAAAAATAAAATTGGTTTGGCTGTTTATAAATATGGCATTAAGAAATCAAAGACAGTTTCTGTTTATACCTAGTCAGGTCACAAATTCTTACACTTTGACTTCTTTTTACTGGTATTAATAACTCTCTACTCCAATTATTTCATTACGTAGTTAGATTGCTGTATTTTTTTTAGTGCTAGACAACTTTTATGTGCTTTGCTTTGGCGCCAACCACTTCCATCCTCATTCTTAGTATCAAGCTCTCGTCTACATCCTCGTTACCCAACACAATTGATTTTTGTTTAAAAATAGCTATGTTTGTATTATTTTTTGTCTTTGCTCTTGTCTGCAGTTGCAAATATAAACATAAATGGTTAGTCATGTGTGTGTGTGTGTGTTTGTGAGAGAGCTGCACCTGACTGACAACAGTTGCTGAAAACCCGCATGCAAAATGCATAGATACAAATATTTTCATATTTTTTTCCTCCCTTCCGTTCGCTTGATGGATCGATTTGTTTGACCCGTTGTCGATTGTTGCCAAATGGTTTGTTGCATAAATTAAGAACGAACAAACGTTTTTGTATTTTCTTGTAAATATTGCATCAGGAACAAAAAACGAAAATATTCAATATGCGCATTTAGAATTGGGATTTTGCCGGGTATTCAGCTGTTGCACATGGCATAAGTAATTTAGAAGATTTCTAAACGGTTTTTGGCAATCATTTGGATGGAAGTGCGCAGCAATGGTAATTTGGTTTTATTTTTAATGTGGAAAATAAAACTGTTTATTCAGATAACTAAACTACTATAAAATGCAGAATAAATTACCAAGTTACACGTCCAAATGATAAAATATAAATTTCACCGAAAAATCATCTTTAGTGATGAGGCTCCGTTTCTTATGACCCCGACCCATAAGCTGTTCACAAGGTATAAAAAAATTAAGAGTTGGTGGCTTTTGGTTCTGCGGCTTCATTGATCCGAAATTTTTGGAATCACAGTTGGTAAGACAACAAAACTGATATTTTTAAAACTCCGCTGAATCGTTTTACGTATGAAGATGAACGCAAATTGGAATAGCGCAATTCATTTTAAAGCCAATGGGAAATGGGAACCTGTCTGTATTACTTTTGTATTAGTCTAAAGTTAGGGTCGCACTGGCAAAAAATTTGCTCAAATTTTTCAAAGTATTTGCCCATTTTGTTTGCCTTAAGTAAATGTAAAATTGGCTATATAGCTTCTCCAACGGGGCCAAGCCAAACCTTTATAAGTGGGAACCCCAATAATTTGAAGCAAATATTTGCCTAGTGGGAACACCCTCAAACAATTTTGTTTGCGGGCTTGCGAGTTTGCTCTAGCAAGCAAATTGTAAGAGCAAACACGGCAAATATTTAAAAAAATTTGAAACAAGTAAAATTAAAATAAACAACACCGAAAATAATGCACAATTAAAAAATTATTAATTCTTAGTTGCCTTAGCCTAACAGCAACTCACAAAAAATATTGTATTGCTGTTGTGATGTCATCCGTAACAAAGAAAATAGCGCATCTGGCAAAGTCGTGCTAAATTAATGGTGTTTTCTATTACTCTTACAGTTCTGAAAAGATGGTAATTAAATACTTATCCTTAAACTACCTTTCGACTTAAGATGAATTTCCTTAAATTCTGCAGAAGATTTGGTCCTTTCATGACTTCATGTATGAATAGTTCGGTTCGCAGACCAGATTCTAAGTTTGTCTAACCTAAAGTTTTGGATTAAAACTTAGTTCAGAGCTGCTTAGTGGGTTTAAGAATTTTTCCTCTATTTTCGGTGAATATAAATGAATCGGCTAAAATTCTCGGCTATAATTTGGTTGCGGTCGAATGGGCCAAATTTATTATTGATTTCCTTGACAACTTTCACTGCTTTCAACAGTGCCTGGTATTTGATATTTACGCAACCTTACCTTCTTGTTGACCTTCTATGTACTTTAAAATGCGACGTTAGTTATAAAATTTTACGACTTGAATTTTGCTTTAATTTCCCTTTTGAACTCGTAATATACCCAACTTAAACACTAATTAAAAAAACTCTTCTTCCCGAAAGAAGATAGTAAATTATATGAAAGACATTTTTGAAACGAACCCTTTTGCAAACTGCTTGGGTTTCGGTTCGGGTTCGAGAAGTCCGAATAGAACCGGTTTTGCGGGGTTCGTTTTTAGACCTATTTGCTTTGTCTTATCACAAACTGAATAAGTATTGTATATAAAATAAATAAGGGGGGGGGGGGGGGGGGGGGGGGGGGGGGGGGGGGGGGGGGGGGGGGGGGGGGGGGGGGGGGGGGGGGGGGGGGGGGGGGGGGGGGGGGGGGGGGGGGGGGGGGGGGGGGGGGGGGGGGGGGGGGGGGGGGGGGGGGGGGGGGGGGGGGGGGGGGGGGGGGGGGGGGGGGGGGGGGGGGGGGGGGGGGGGGGGGGGGGGGGGGGGGGGGGGGGGGGGGGGGGGGGGGGGGGGGGGGGGGGGGGGGGGGGGGGGGGGGGGGGGGGGGGGGGGGGGGGGGGGGGGGGGGGGGGGGGGGGGGGGGGGGGGGGGGGGGGGGGGGGGGGGGGGGGGGGGGGGGGGGGGGGGGGGGGGGGGGGGGGGGGGGGGGGGGGGGGGGGGGGGGGGGGGGGGGGGGGGGGGGGGGGGGGGGGGGGGGGGGGGGGGGGGGGGGGGGGGGGGGGGGGGGGGGGGGGGGGGGGGGGGGGGGGGGGGGGGGGGGGGGGGGGGGGGGGGGGGGGGGGGGGGGGGGGGGGGGGGGGGGGGGGGGGGGGGGGGGGGGGGGGGGGGGGGGGGGGGGGGGGGGGGGGGGGGGGGGGGGGGGGGGGGGGGGGGGGGGGGGGGGGGGGGGGGGGGGGGGGGGGGGGGGGGGGGGGGGGGGGGGGGGGGGGGGGGGGGGGGGGGGGGGGGGGGGGGGGGGGGGGGGGGGGGGGGGGGGGGGGGGGGGGGGGGGGGGGGGGGGGGGGGGGGGGGGGGGGGGGGGGGGGGGGGGGGGGGGGGGGGGGGGGGGGGGGGGGGGGGGGGGGGGGGGGGGGGGGGGGGGGGGGGGGGGGGGGGGGGGGGGGGGGGGGGGGGGGGGGGGGGGGGGGGGGGGGGGGGGGGGGGGGGGGGGGGGGGGGGGGGGGGGGGGGGGGGGGGGGGGGGGGGGGGGGGGGGGGGGGGGGGGGGGGGGGGGGGGGGGGGGGGGGGGGGGGGGGGGGGGGGGGGGGGGGGGGGGGGGGGGGGGGGGGGGGGGGGGGGGGGGGGGGGGGGGGGGGGGGGGGGGGGGGGGGGGGGGGGGGGGGGGGGGGGGGGGGGGGGGGGGGGGGGGGGGGGGGGGGGGGGGGGGGGGGGGGGGGGGGGGGGGGGGGGGGGGGGGGGGGGGGGGGGGGGGGGGGGGGGGGGGGGGGGGGGGGGGGGGGGGGGGGGGGGGGGGGGGGGGGGGGGGGGGGGGGGGGGGGGGGGGGGGGGGGGGGGGGGGGGGGGGGGGGGGGGGGGGGGGGGGGGGGGGGGGGGGGGGGGGGGGGGGGGGGGGGGGGGGGGGGGGGGGGGGGGGGGGGGGGGGGGGGGGGGGGGGGGGGGGGGGGGGGGGGGGGGGGGGGGGGGGGGGGGGGGGGGGGGGGGGGGGGGGGGGGGGGGGGGGGGGGGGGGGGGGGGGGGGGGGGGGGGGGGGGGGGGGGGGGGGGGGGGGGGGGGGGGGGGGGGGGGGGGGGGGGGGGGGGGGGGGGGGGGGGGGGGGGGGGGGGGGGGGGGGGGGGGGGGGGGGGGGGGGGGGGGGGGGGGGGGGGGGGGGGGGGGGGGGATATAAAATAAATAAAGTGCAGACTCTAAAAAAACAATAATTAGGAACATATGGCTTGAATAGTTTCAGATGGGTGCCGTGATGGCTAACAGTCAGGAGCAAATGAAAAATCTAGCGTTTGCTTTAACTTGATTGATTGTGATCAAAATTAGCTGTAAACACTCAGAATGTGATCTTAGAAATATCTGTCATCTCGAGGGTGATTTTTAGGCTTTTTGGATTTTCAGTCTAAATTTCAGTAATGTTTGCCACTTCACCATGAATCAGAAACAAAAGCTTAAATAATCAATTATTCACAGAATGTTGCCTGAAATATAAAATTAAAATTTGAAAAATAAATGTTTACTTTTCACTTCAAAATTAAATCAAATTTCTATAAACAATGTGCATTCAATTACTCTCCATCTTTTTCTTTTGTTTCTTCAATTTGGCTCATTCAATGGATTTAAATATCAGTCCCTTAATTCTCTCCCAGCAATCAGCCGCACGAAAGTTTATAACAATAAACCGAATGATTGGCTGTCTATATGTCCTTTTGCTGCTATTGTCAGAGCATTTCCTTGGCTATCACAGAAGATTTTATTTTGTATTTTTTTGCAGACAGTAACTACTACTACAATATACATACGATATATGCATATAATGTTATTTTTCACAGACATTGTGCCGTCAAACAAACCAATTTTCGATGTTTTTTCGAAAACATCAGGCAGCAGTCCTGCGTTGCTTTTTACTCAACTGGTGACTGTAAACTGCAAATTGTCGGTTTGCATTTTTTTCTTCTCTCAAACAAGGTAGTAAATACATGGTATCAGGGGCGGGTGGCGGGTAACTGAAGTCTGACTGTCTGCGTTCTTAATTAAGGCATTCTGATAGAGAGCCACTCCATGGGCCAAACAATGAACAATAAAGGTTTGCTTCCTTTTGTTTTAAAATGCCAATGGACAATTTGCAATTTGGGTAAATATCAGTCCAAAAATATCAATTTATCTTTTCACTACCGCCACGAAGGAGTGAAAGGGAGAGAAGAAGCTCATGCTTTGCATACAAAATTTGGAGGACACGTAACGTTGCAATTTCTCACAACCTCTCACATTGTTGTACACTGTGTTCATTCTTCTTTATGCAATGACGTCGCATAAGTAGCAAGTTGATTTTCAGACTGAAACTGGGACAGGGGGTTGAAACTGTCTAAAATAAAATAAATTACAAAACAATGTTGGTCGAACTTGGACTGGGGAATACTCCACTCAATGCTCAGTTCCGTGTTTGCAGTTTGAGATGCTGTCTGCCAGTTTATAGCACCTTTCTTTTGAATTGTTTCTTATTTCTGCTCTGCTTGACGTGCTGGCATTTTGGGTACAGAGCACTTTAATCGAAGTGTAAGTATGTCTGAAGTGTACATTTTTGCTTGACTTAGTTCAATCATTTCATATTTTGTTTATGGCACTCAAATGTTTGCTTTCTAATGGAGGTTGGGGACAAATGTTTGGTCTTGACATTTATTTATATGTTGCCTTCTTTAAACTTTTAAAATTTAGATTTTTGGTTTTCAAAGTTATTGATTATGCAAAAAAAAGTTTCCTTTTGACTACCTCGAGCTATAGTATTTGCATTCATCATAGTTTCGACAGAATTAAAATACCTAAGAAAACACATATCTTATTTTCTTGCACAAAGTTTAACTACAGAATGTGTATTAACTTCTTACATATTTATGCCACTTACAATGCAAAGTTTCCATTGCCTGGCCTTGTCAGTATTTTAATTGATTGTAAGCTAGTTGATTTATAACATTTTCTCTATGTAAATATTGTTGATTTATCGGTTGGCCAAAGCTATTTTCTAATTGTATAAATGTTTTGGTTCATGTTTGACTTTGACTTGGATCATCGACTGGTCATATATCATAAATAAGCCTCAAAGTCGGGAAAGAGATAAAGCGAAAGCCTTGAACTGACCTGTCAAAAGCAAAGATCCCAAAATTCACCTTTTTAAGAGAACAACCACAATTCACTTTCAAGAAGTTTAACAATTTTTGGAGATGAGCAGTGGTAGAGTGGGTGTGTGGCGGCTGCTGCTTTGTATTAATTGCTGTGACATATTTAAGTTGAGATTTTATTGTTCGTTGCCCAACAGATGAAGATTTCTTTTCTTTGTTTTGTTTTGTTTTGTATTTTGTTGCTGTCTCGGCAAATTGATTGAATTTAGTACTTAAGGCGGAGAGCAACCAGAGCTCTGGCCAGGCCAGAGAGTCAAGATAGTACTGGTCATAAAGGCTCTATAGAAGATACAGACCTGGGGGTATTTACACTGTGCACACTGGTCGGAATTGCCAAAAATTTGGCATGAACTCAAAAAATAAATGTTGGAATATAGGAAAAAATGGAATTGCTCTGAAAGAATATAGAACCAAGGCCATAGTTTCATAACTACCACACTCAGAAAAAAACGACCGGCAGACTTCTAGATCGATCGGGATAGAATTTATACCGTTTTCTACTTGAAATTTTAAGTATGTTTTTTTCTTGGATGTACATAAATTAAGTACAAAACATTCTAGAATAGAAAAACGACTGTTAAAATTATTCAAATGAATACAAACTTTCTTGATTCATAAACATTTCGAACTTACAGTAAGCCTAAAAATTTGAGAAAAATCGTACCTAGTTCAAGTACAAAATTTCTTGGATTAAGTACAGAATAGACTTACAATGAAAGCTCCAAAAGGTGTGCTACGAAAAATGCGAATCGATTTAAGTTGATTCTGTTCTTGAAATTCCCTCCTGGTTTTAACACTTTGGTTATAGTATAAACTGCAGTATAAACATCTTGGTCTTTGGTTAATTCATTTCCTTTGTATTTTGATTTTATACATCGACCTAGTTTCAAAGACAAATTGCGAAAGCTTAGAATTTTATAAACTTAAACCAAGAACCATTTGTACTTATTTTTTTGAAGTATTTAGGGTTTTCACGTCAACATGGTTATCAAGTAACCTGTTTAAATATAAAATTTTTATTTTTTTTAACAATGTATTAAGCCATCATGTTAAGCACAAAAAGTATGTTCACTACAATTGAAGATTAAATTTAATTTTTAAACAAATTACTTGATAACCAATTTGACGTGAAAACACTAATTATTTTGCTTCAAAAGTGCTTGGGGTTGACATTATAATTTATTAGACTTCGATAAAGAACCTTTTTGCAGCTATTTTTATAGTATGACTAAAAATATATTATAATAGTTGGAAATATACTTAAAATATCCGGAAACAGTCTTCAAACAAGTATGTCGGGTTTGAAAAAATCGTACTTGAAATAAAGATCAATCAGTTCCAACATATGTAACTGCGTTTTTCAAGGAACGGTTGCAGTCTATCTCGGTATTAGAATAGATTAGAATAAGATATTTCCGACCCTATAAACTATATATATTCTTGATCAGGGGGACGAGCTGAGTCGATTGAGCTTTGTCCGTCCGTCTGTCTGTCCGTCTGTCTGTTTCTACGCAAACTAGTCTCTCAGTTTTAAAGCTATCGAGCTGAAACTTTGCACAGAGTCTTCTTTTTACTGCACACTGTTAATATATCGGAACCGACCGGATCGGATGATTATAGCATATAGCTGCCATAGGAACTATCGGTCGAAAAGGCGGTTTTAGTGAGAAAAACTTTTTTGTTTTTAACGTTAACGGCTCCCAACTCATCGATTATTAATATTATATGCTTTCATACAAATTTGGAAATTTTTGGTCAATATCAGATTACCATATCTTATAGCTGCCATAGGAACTATCGGTCGAAAAGGGGGTTTTTGTGAGAAAAACTTTTTTGTTTTTAATGTTAACGTCTCCCAATTCAGCGATTATTAATATTATACGCTTTCACATAGATTTGGAAGTTTTGGTCAAAATCGGATGACTATATCTTATAGCTGTCATAGGAACTATCGGTCGAAAAGTGGGTTTTATTTAGAAAAATTTTTTGTTTTAATTGTTTGTTGTCGACTTCGCAATTTTTCCAAAAATGGGAGGAACTTGCTGTGGAACACAGTGTGGACCTGGCCGTTCCAATCCCTCGACTTGGAAGGACGGTCACGCGAAACTGCTGGCGGCTATTCGCAAATCGTGAGGCGCTCGTTAACGTGCACGCACAAGCGAAACTCGGAACACGTACAAGATTCTCGACTATGAGCTTGGAGATGAAACGTATTTCAAGGAACAATACGATACCTTAACTATATCTTATTTTTCAGAGCTAGAACTGAGAACTTTCAAATTACAGCCATATGGTCGAGGTAGACGCGAGGGAGGTAATGAGCGCAGCTCAGTAATATGAACGCGAGAGGATGTTGTACACTTCATAGCCACGCCCAATATTGAAGGAGCTTAGAGTCTGCTTGCTGGGGAAAGGCAAAGTTCACGATGGATGAGTTGAAGGCGGTGCTGAATGGGCAATCCGGAGGCGGTTGGGAAAATATTTGCTAGACGCCTACAATACAGAGCGAAAATCTTGGCCGAAGCTTTTAGGAATATAATTAAGCTATAAACTAAGTTGGTCTAGAAGAGTGGGAGTCCCCCTAGGAGTGAAAGATCTGCTATCTCGCGACGAGCGGGGAAGGCAGGTGGTAACTCTGAAGGGTAGGACTTTCTAAAGCTCCATAGGATAAATAATAGTAAAAATACACTGTACTAGTTATAGAATAAGGCTGACGGCAAAACGCCATGCCAATACTACACAAACCGTTCTTATTTTTAATAAAGAACCACTACTACACTTGTTTGTTTTAATGCTGGCGTTCTTAAACTCCGATGTATTAAAACATTTGCAAGGGTATAAAACTTCGGCAAAGACGAAGTTAGCTTGGCCTTCTCGTTTTATAATTCGCGTTCCATCGATGACGTTATTTTAAAAATTGTTGTTGAGTATGTATACTAAACATTTACTAATTTCTCTTTAGTTGCTTCTTTCTTAGTATAGTATTACTTAAAAATTGGAAGAGATTTCAAAAACATTTTTAAAAAATCATCTTTATCTCACTAATATTAATATGAAAACAATTTTTTGAGTTTAAGTAATTTGATATAAACTAACGCGTCGATTATGCAGTTGTCGATGTCAGGGCAAAGTCTGTTGACAGTTTTCAAAATAAAACCTTGACATAGCCTTAAAGTTTCTTTTTGAGTCGTCTTTATTGTAAAATGTAAAAATGGCTAAGCAGCTCCTCAACGGGACCAAGCCAAGCATCTCTCATTTCTCTCTTCTTTATTACGGATGCTGAGTATATATAAAACATCTATAACGATAATATTGGAAAAATATAATTTCGATATTTGGTTGTAATCGATATATGTCTATACGAGATTGATAATCTCTTTTCTGCAATCAAAATCCATATATCAAATCTTTATCACACTTAAAAATGTAGATTAATTGTATTTTCCGGAACCGGAACCGTTAACCGAAATCAACCGATTCAAATCGAGTACCGGAACCGATACAATTTTTTAATCTCTGTACCGAAGTTAGTGCAAAAGTATGTAACATAGAGAAGGAATTATTTCCGACCCTATAAAGTATATATATTCTTGATCAGCATCAACAGCCGAGTCGATATAGCCATGTCCGTCTGTCCGTCTGTCCGTCCGTATGAACAAACAGATCTCAGAGATGGTAAGAGATAGAGGTTTGACATGTATGGGACAAATGCTTCTTATACTTGCAGGCAGATCAAGTTTATTTTCCATTTTTACCACGCCCCCTACCGCCCCCGCAATTTTGAAAAAACGTCATATCTCCCACAGTTTTGTAGATAGATGATTCGTACCTTTTAGAGTTAGTTAGCCATTAGCAAATGTATCGATTTGCCAAAGAAATGATAAAGATCGGATGAGTGGTTCTCGAGTTATGAGCAAATAAGTGAATCACTCCCCCGCCACCCACCACCCACCCTTTCACAACCAACGCCGCACAATTTTAGAGAGAAAAAAAAAAAAAAAAAAAGGTACAGAGTATATTATAGTCGGGCTTGACCGACTTTCTCACTTGTTTTTTAAATCGAATATCGTTTACAGCTATTATTGGAACCGAAACCGAAACTTTGGTGCTGGTACAGTTTCGGTTTTTTTATACGCTGTACCTAATTATATTAAGCATGTTCAAAAGAATGTAACGGAGAGTAATCATTTCCGACCCAGCCCCTTGATGGTTACACAGATCATTTTTTTGGACTCTGGGAAACCCCGTGTAACTGTTGATTTGTTTTTATACTTTGCATGAAGGTACACATAGAATATAGTAGGCTTGTGCATTTGGATGCACTGCCAATTGAAAATATAAACACAGTCGTCCTTTCTAGCAAAACCGCTGCGAACTTACTGCGAGAAAATCACAAGAATGTTATATAGTGGACGTTTAAAATTCGAAGTTAAATTCGAAAACTAATAATACATAATATACCATTTATGAGCATATAATTTAATCATTAGTTCTTACATGTTAACTTAATTTAAAAATACGAAATATGAAGTCTATATAATTTTCCTTTAAATGTGAAACAATTCATTTTGTGTTGAATTTTTGATTGGTTTTATTAAACAGGAATAAAATGGTTTAGACTTTTTCAGACTTAATTCAAAAATAAGTAGTACTTATATCGATACGTACCGGTATACCGAAATAAAAATCCGCGTACCATATCGAAAAAGAAAACCGAAATAAATTAAAAACCCCAATAGAACCTTAAGCCGAAACATTCATTGCGGGACGTACCGGTACTGGAACCGAAACCGACCGAAATTGTTTCGGGATTAAGCCGATTTTAAAAAATTAGATAATTTGTTCAAAGGAGTATGGAAACAACTCAAGAAAATATTAAAAGAAGAAGAAATTAAGCTAACACGCTAAGGAAATTTTTCACAAAACCGCCCAATATTATATTTTTTTTAAAAATGTTTGTTGAGGGATTTTGAAAACTGATCAATGGATGGAGCCACTACAGTGATCATTTACCAAACTTGAGTATGGTTCATCCGATCTTTAACTTTTATTCGGCGAATCTCGGCGAATAATGCTATTTATTAACTGTGTCTGGAAGATACGAAGCATCTATCTACAACACTGCGTCAAAACAAATACAAATACAGAAAGTATTTGTCCCATACATGTTAAACTATGTCTATCCATCTCTGAGATCTATTTAGGAAATTTAGGGTGAATCGCCTTAAGGACGAATTTCATAGGCGAATTTGTAAATTTCACGCTGAATTTTGGGCATTTTTTTTTTGAGTTTAAACATTTTAACTAAAGATAAGCTCTGTCGTAAAATCCTGGTTAGGCAATTAGAGTTTTCCACAATAATATTTATAAATTAACACTAAAATGAAATAATGCAAGAAAATACCTAGCTTTTTAAGTGACAAAATGCCAAAATAAGAGCAAATCCATCAAGCAAATAGTCCTCAGAAAACTACAAGTTTTTGGCTCTTTTACCTTCAAAATTTTTATTTAATAACGATTTTGTTGATGGGCTTGAAAGTCTTTGGTCACACCATCACACCGATATTGAGTGAAGCTCCAGTGAAATCAAGCAACAAATTTGTCCGAAGCTTAACAGGACTTTGAAAAATGTAAATCAGATTTATTTTTATCATTGGCATCATTAACCACATTTTGTTAATTTGATAAAAATGTATTATTTTTATTCAATTTGCCTTACTCCCAAAACCACTGTGCCTGGACTTAAGCTTTAAAGGGACCAGACAGCACATTTCATTTCAAATCCACAAGGCAGAAGCCAACTAGGATTTGTAATGAAGATATACGGACACGCACAGAACACACACAAGGACACACACACACATGTGTTACTCAAATCACTTAGTTTCACATTACAAAGCTAAACTGACGAAGCAGAGAGCCAACTCCTTTCTGCTTCTGTGATTCTACGCTTGATACTCATCGAACATATAAATTAATGAATTCGATGCTTATCAATAGCAACAACATATGTTTTCTCCCCACCCCGCACCTTGTTACCGACTTCTATTAGTTTTGTAAGCTTTTGTTTTGTTATTTCTTTTCGCCCTGTGATTATGTTCAAGTGACTGAGATTTGTATGGTTTGTCTATCTTAAAGTCAACAAGGCTTCAGCGTTTGTCTTCTCTTCCCTTTCAGTCCATTCATTTGATAAAAGTCGTGGGCCTTCAATCATGCTTTTGTTGCTTATCCCCGGGGATGGCTGTCTTATGTTTGTCTTTTTTGTTTCGGGGGATTTGTAAATTGTATTTGATTAGGGGTAGAAAAAAACGGTGTGTAACGATATGTCTATCTATAAACGAGTAGCTTAGAGGCGTTATTTTTTACATTAGGCATATTTAGTGTAAATCTGATTGGATTTATTAGTGTGGGAATCGATGAAAGTAGTGAGTCAGTCAGTTTATGCTTTGGCATTGTAAATTATTTGTCCCAACTTTACTTACACCCCTATTCTTGGGCAAACATTTTGAAAATCGAATTTTAATCAATGTCCCAGCCCATTCTCCGGCAATATTGTCGTAATTCATCTCATGTTTGAGCTGTCCAGCTTCATTCCAACTGCTTCTTGTCTCCTTTCCTGCTGTTGGTTGCTCTATCAGTTTAGGGGAAGAAGCTAATAAAACGTTAGAAAGGCTACAAGCCGTTTGCCACATTCATAGTAATTTCAGAATGCAGTTTTGCATGATTTTGATGCAATGGCATGTAAAACCGTTGGCATGTCCTTTGAGCAGGACAGCAAGATGCCACAAACTATGCAGAAGTTTTTAGGCACAGGCTCAAAGAAATCGAATTCTCATCAAAATGCAATAAGTGGTCCATAGATTTGCTCTATTTGCGTTGGCAGCAGCAACTGAACCCTGGGCATTCAAAAGCCGTTCAGCTTCAATGCTAACCGAGAGTTACATATGAGAACATACACATACCACAGGCATTGTGGAGAAGTAAAGGCTACAAATGGGAACAGTTTAGTGTTTTTTTTTTGTAGGCAGGTAAATGTTTGGCTTGGAAAGAAAGTGGTGTGACTGATGGTGTCGATCAGCTTAATTTTCCAAACAACTGTTACAGATTGTGGCAGCCGCAAAGCTGCTGGCTAACGTGAGCGACAAACCCCATGAAAAGGTTAACAAATAGAGACTGTTTTGCCTTGAATTTTAAATTATGACTCATTTCACCGTTGCTCTATTCACTCATAAGTGACCTCACTAAAAAAACACATCAACTTGCTATTGATTGATTTTCCCCCATACTTCTCAATCACACAACATAAAACTTTCCCCCAAGAACCATAATTTCTTAATCTACATCAAATGCTGACAGTTTTATTAAAAAAATTTCACATCTGAAATGCCAAATGTGAACAAATGAACAGGAAACGGAAGTTGTACGGACACGAAAAAAGAGCAGAAAAACAAAAATAAGAAAAATACAGCTCAAAAAGATGTGTAAATTTGTTCGCTTCACCAGTAGCAGGGCGAGCGCAAGTGGCAAATGTCACTTGGGTTTTGCGGTGGCCGAAGAAACACAAGCAATCCGGCTGGAATATGCTTCATGCTTAAGTTTTCCCACCCAGCGCGTCCTTGTATTGATGTTTGTTCAAGTAGAAATGAGAAAAGTTTTAGCAATGCGTCGATTTTCGACGGTCGGCGATGGCATTTATATTATATTTGTAGCCGCTTTACTTGGAAAGTGGGGGTGGAAATTTAGTTTAGTAATCAAAATCAGAGGAGAGGGAGTTCCAAATTTGTTTGTTTTTCGTGCACAAGAGGCATAAAGAACAAAAACAAAAAGGAAACGAAAAAAAAAACTAATGTAATGGAAATTTGAAATTATTGAAAATAAATGAAAACAAATAAATTTTCCGTGAGGTCTTTGGGAGGTGATGAAGTGAGGCGTTGGGGAGGAGAAATTGTTTATCATCTTCTGTTTGTTGGGACAGATGCGGCACTTAAATACTCTTTAATATAAGTATTTAGACTTATATTGGGGTTGCTCGGATTTATTTCAAATGTCTTAAATTTAAATAAACTAGATAATTTAAAAATAAGTTAAATAACCTATACAGAGATGAAAAAAGATGAGATATAAGGTTCAATATGAAACTTCAAATTACAATATCCAATTTTTTAATATTTCTATATATGGACTCGGTCATCTTGATATTTGATTTGATGTCTGTTTTATTGCTGATAGGGGCAATGTCACTCAGCGGTTATCCAGGCAAAGGTGAGAAGCAGATCAGGGGGCTTCAAGTCATCGCCCGTCATCGATGTATCGATGATTCGATAGGGATAGTCTAAGGATCGAATAAGGCTTCAGGGGACTAGCTCCAAATTCCGGACCTTGGTTCGCTAAAATACTAAAATTGTGTTATCGCATTCCTATTCCAGGACTTCTTTCGACTTTCTTAAAGTTTGTAGCTTATTTTTTAAAAAGTCAGTTGAAGTTTTAAAAAGTGGAGTGAACTTATTCAGACACTTCGCACCAAAGCACAGTGGACGGAATTGCCGGTTTAGCGGCGTTATATTCATATTTTAAAATGTGAAATTGCGCCAATTGGTTAAAAAATTTCGATAGTCAATATCCATTTGAATTTTACGACTTTGTTCGTTTTCCGTTAACTACCTTTTCAGAACAGCTGTAAGCGGCTTAACATAACATATAGGCTAATCCGAAAATTTTTAAACCAAGGGCTGAAATTTAAAGTTGTCCAAAATTCATATGTTTGTTAATGGAATAATAGGATACATATTCAAGCTTCAAAATATGTAAGCAATATTGTTCTACGGTGGTTTGTTTGTTCTTGGCAGAGGCATACCTGCACTTACCTCTTGATTGTATTAATTTTTGAAAAAAAGGGTTTTTCTGTAATTTAAGGTACTCATTATATTTGTAAGATATCTAATATATATTGAAAATTTAAACTAAAAATCGGTTAACTGTGTGTAACGTCCGCAACGCAAAATAGGGTTTTTTAATTTAACAGAATGAATTTTAATAATTTGGTTTTCCAAACTGGCTTAATAAACAGAGTTTTTCATGCCCTTTAATCTGATGAAAAAAAATACCTTTATTACACCTTTTTGTTAAAAAAATTAATGCCAAAATGTGTAACGTCCGCAACGGCATGAAAATACTCAAAAAAATTTTTTAATACTATGAGGTCTGCTGAATCTGAATCTGGGCTTTAAATTGCTCTAGGTGGTCGAGAATCCGAAAAACATAACCTCAATGTAACAAAAAGTGTGTTAAAATTATACTAATTTTTATAATTGATAAATATCGAGGGCAAACCAGCAAAATCGGTATTTGCAACATCGGAAAATGAAATCACAAATGAAATCGAATTAAATCCTTACAAACCGAGTTTCAAGCCAATCGGATGAAAAATAATTTTTTTGCAAGCAGAATTTTCCGGCCATTTTCCACGCGGGCGGATTTTCGAAAATCGGGAAAACACGTTTCGAATTATTTCGCGTCCAATGCTTACAAACCAAGTTTCAAGTCAATCGGATGAAAAAAAATTTTTTATACAGTTTGGCTTTATGGAAAAAAGTGTAACGTCCGCAACGTAACGTCCGCAACAGACCGAAAATGAAGATATTTTAATAACGGGAAGACTTATCATTCTTTTAAAAGCTGGGTTGAAATGGTCGTTTATTCCACTTAATTTATCGTAATTAGACTTTTTTGTTTATTATGCAAATTAATAAACCTCAATCGACTTCCATTTTTGTAACGTCCGCAACGGAACTTCAACAACTTTTAGAAACAGATAACCTTTTTATTTTAAATTTGAAAGTACTCCCAAAGAACTGCATTTTGCAAAAAAATTATTAAAATATACCAATGTGGACGCCAGCTGTGTCAATTTTAACAAGCAAATTTGCGTACAAATGTAACGTCCGCAACGCAGGATCAGCCCATATGTTTTCGTAGCTGCAGAGCTCAATTTTTGTGTCACATCTTGTCGTTCACAGAAATCTTCATATTATATATTTAATTAAAGCGCAGTTTTTTGCTGTCAGAGTTTAGTAAGTGCTATTTAAATAGTATATTTGTTTAATGTTTTATATGTTTTTGTTGTAATGAGCAGTTAAAGTACCCTTATTCAGTGTCCCTCAAAAAATGGCACATACAGCGCAGCTCTCATTTTCGCTTTCGCAAAAATTTTACGATTTGGTCGTTAAATCGCAAAAGTAGGTGCTCCGAAACTCGCAAAATTTCACCGATTTAAAACCGGCGACGATTGAGTCCGTGATATGAAAAGTAAATGGAAAACGTCGCTAGAGATAAGAGCTGCCTTCCTTTGAACTAATTTTTGTAACATTCTGTGACTATTTGAGATTGTTGTTGTGGACTTTCTTATACAATTTGGATTGAACTCTAGTCTAAAACAATTTATTTCCTAACCCTTCCAAAATTGCACAAGCAGCCAAATACCTTTTGACAACCACAAATTCTGATTTGGCTGGGGCGATAACCGATAAATTTGTTGATGCAACTGCTTCTGCCATGTGAAGTGTTTCAGAACGAAATGGGAATGAAACAGAATCGATATCAAATCGCAAATCGCAAAAGTAAGTGAAAGACCGAGCACAGCTGGTAGAGAACTTTCGCGGTACAGATTTTGTGCTGTTGTCAAGAGTCGAAGCTAATAATTGGCTTTTTTTTAAGTTTTGTCTATCGTGAATGAAACGTGTTTTCATTTTCTGCAAGTTCCCGCAACTATTTCTGAAATGTATTTTTTCAGACACAATGTCGGCCTTTTCTCCATTTGGCATGAGGATACAGTGCCTTGTAAACAATTTTTTGCAATAGAAGCGTATATATATTATTATTAAATCGAAATAACCAATTGCTTGAAATTGGTAGAAGTCTCAGAATTTTTAATGTCCATTTGGTTGAAAAGTGGAAAAAATGTGGTCCAGTAAATTTTTCGAAAAAAAATTAAACAAGAATGGTTGGATGGAGATCTAATTTTACTCGATCCCAACAGCTCTGAGAAATTTGGACGACCAGCAAAAGAATTTTTGACATTCTCCACTAAATGCCAGGTCCTTAAAGTTTTTTAATTTGTGAACTTATGGTGGCAACTCAAGCTAGCCTATACAAAGCAGGAAAGTTAAGTGCATCCAAAGTTTTATCGTCATTAGATAAAAGTGATGAGATATGTGGAGGCTTATAATAAACTTCCTGTAAAATATACTCCAGACGAAGGCTTGAGTAATTTCATCAATGGAGATTTATCAAAGCGCTCTCACAAGCTCAAGCAAGCCGGAGCCGAAGCTCGAAATGCCAACATGTATCCATGTTATGACTCATTAAAAAACAACAATGTTTTATGATTTAAATTTTTTTTTTAATATAAGAAATAAAAATTTTTTTCCAACCTCTAAAAAAACAGGTTGCGGAATATCTTATTTACTTTGTAAGATCTTAATTTAATGCCGCTAAGTTGGTCGTTTCGTCCAATGTGCAATTTAAAGAACCAAACATTTACCCGTTCATCAAATCATAAAAAAGGAACAACAACAAAGGACCCAGCTTTTCTTAAATGTAGTCTCAAAGTTGTCGCAAAATTCCTATTTTGAATCATATTATTTGCATGATATATAATGATTTGTACCATTTCTTTTTCCAAGAATAGACACACTTTTGCACCGGTTGTGGACACCTTCGTTTTTTGTGTTTAAAGCGTGTGTTTGGCCATAAAACTGTCAAATATCGTTGTTTATGTTAGTGTAACGTATTTTAACGGCATTTTTGTGAATTTTTGTGCGTTTTTAGCCATGTTAACACCAAAAAAATCGGCCGATTCAACAAAAATCAATTTTAATGGGCTGGTCGATTCCATTAAGCAATGCCTCATCGATAAAAAGGCCGTCAAACCTACAGCCAAGGAATATGGGCTTCCTTGAACCATTTTGATCCGGTATTTGGAGAAGGTCAGAGCAAATTTTGATAAGTATCCGTTGTTCAATCGGGTTCGTTGGAATTCGTTCGTGATTGCAACCAACGAACTCCATCGAATATGGTGTGTTTTTTACCTCACCAAAATGCGTAAAATATTTTACGCTCGCTTGGTTCATTTAACAAATCATAAAAATATAAATTTTAATTTTCAATTTTTTCACTGCAGGGCAGTAAACTTGTCAAATACATTGTGAAATGTGGCCGGTGCAAGGAACTTCTACGTAAAAGCCATCGAATAGCGATCGCTAGCCAATGCAAGCCACTGTGCTAACTTCTCCGGAAAGCGTCGAGGTTTTGCGCGAGAAGGCAAAAAAACCAGCTAAGCGCGCTGCCAAGCGTGATTCTGTGTCGCACCAGAAGAAAACTCCCCAGAAACGTGTCCGGCCAGGAAAACGACAGGCAACAGATGTCGACTTTTGTTTGATTTGTTTGGCGCTCTTGCCCAAAAAACTGACCGCTGCAAATTCGATCCATTGCGATGTTTGCGATCGTCCTGTGCATTTGAAGTGCGCTGGCTGGCATAACGACCAGCTATTTCACATGCAAAAATTGCATTTCCAAGGCCATCATTTTTTGATTTTTTTGCCACTGAAGGCCATTATTTCTTGTTCTTTTTGCCACTGAAGGCTTCTTAAATAAATAAACGTTCATTTTTCATCTATTCATGGCCATTTTACTTCATATTTTTCCATTTCTAGCGACTTTACAAGGGTGTCCACAACCGGGTACAAAAAAAATTTCGGCCAAAAATCATCACTTTATGTATTTGGCTGCAAAATATTTTCCATTTGTCTAGAACAATAGGTTACTTCAAAGGAAAGTAAGCTAGATTTTCTAGCTTTACAATGATGTTCATATCACCGCATAATGTTGACTAGGAAAAAAGTTATTAGTGAAAAACGCAAGTGTGTCCACAACCGGAGACTCTCCCCTATTGTAATTCTTATTTTCTTGTAATGGACTCTTAAATTTCCCGGATTTTTTGAAAAATTGCTTCGTGTTTCAAGTCTATATCTCTTAACTTACTTGAAATTTTATTTTACTTTCTTTGTCAATTTTGAGCTCCAGCTGAAAAAATAACGTTTTCATGCTCAAAATCACAAAAATTTAGAAAATTTCATTACTTTTTATAAAGTTAAGCCTAATAATAGGGCAATTAGAAAGGATGTTATGTTTTATAGCTTCAATATTGCAATTGGCTTTCATTGACATTCTCAATCTCTTTCGATATAGTTCAACGTCTGAGTCAGTTTCGTCATCTGAGCTCGATGGGCAATCCCAAGACACATCGTTTACATCATCATCATCGTTATTGTTGTTGTTGTATTTACCGTCAAAAGACAACATTTTCTGACTCCCCAACTTACCTCGCCGAGCATAGAATCTAATATTTTTCCTGAACCTATTTTCCATTGGCATGCTTACTTTGGTGAAAACGTTTCCCTTGCTTCCAGTTTGTTATTAAGGAAATACAATTTCAGAAACATCGAAACGCCGATAGCTTGAAAAGATATAAGCATGTTTTTTACACTTTAAAAATTTCGTCACGGATTTTTCCCAAAACCTTTGTAATAACCACTTTCAGAGAGTTCCAAGCAACCAGATTATCACCATAAAACACGCTTTTGAACTTCTCACTTGCTATACTGTATTTGGCGTGAGAACCCAAGGGTGCGGTGCTTATACCAATACATTTGAAGGAACTCATTTGACTGACAATCAAAACAACCAGGAGAGATGCAAAAAATTCATTGATAGCTGGGTGCTGTGCTCGCCTGCCCGGATATTGCTTTTAGATCGGTGTCGGCAAATAACACATTCACATTTTGGCATCGCGGATATGTGTGTAGTCCTTGGCACGAAGTCCACTTTTACTTTATACTGTTGGTGTATCGACGGCGCTGCCGCTGAGCACTTTTATATGCACAGAAGATAGCGACGAGCCGACCTCTGATCTAGGGCATAGACTGTAGGCACCTTTTATCTTATAAATTTTGTTAAAATCTCAATTCTTCTCTTGGGTAATTGCGTTCCTTTTACAAATCTAACCACTATTAAATTTGCTATGAAAATTTAAATTTATTTATTCTGTAAGAATATTTAATCTTCGTTGTTTTAAAATTACTTAAATCATTTCCTCTTTTGTTTCCATTGAGGCACTCATCGCTTAATGGCGTGTAAGTGTACAAATTGCCTAGATTAGTGCCTAAATTAAAAGTGAAATTGAAATAAATTAAATATTTGCCCCCACTCCATCGACCAACCCCCACCAACAAAAAAAAAAAAAAACACAGCTCTCAATGAGGCACTTAGGCTTGTGTCGTGGCTTTTAGTAGGCGTTTGATGGAATTTATGAGCATTTCAAGACTCCCTGTTTATTTTTGTTCTGTATGCCAAACAGAATAGAGGAAGAGAGTGGTAAAGAAGCGTTTATTAATTCGAAGAAAAATCAATTAGCTCAAATTTTTAAGCAAACAGTTTTGGTGAAGACTGCTTTGCAGATACAATACTTAATTCAAATCACAGCTGCTTGATGGTCTCGGCCTCTGCTATTTTGTCGCAGTTTTCATTGGTGGAGTTTTTTTTTGACGGTGGTGGGTACCAAGCCCGACGCACCAACCCTTTGTATTGTACCCTTTATAAATTATATTATTATATATATTATATAATATATATATTTTTTTATATTGTACCCTTTAGGGAGGGCTGGCGGCTCACGTTAGCTAGCAGCTTTGCGAATGCATCTCTCTCTCGGTGATCACCAACGGGAGGTGTGTAGTAAGCCAGGATCGCGCTGGGTTCCCCCATTAGGTCCAGAAAATCTATCTATTTTATATAACTTTTAACTATGGTCAAATTGACTAAAATTATTAATGCTATAATTCGGAAAAAGTCCAAAAGTCACCGGTTCTTTCACTCTGAACTCTTACATATTAATTGGAACATATTTTTATTGGCATGTTTGCTTAATTTTTCTTCTCATGATTTTCAAAACTATAACAAAAATCGTCATATTATATGTCATTTTTCTAAACCCAACCTTTTTTCGGGAGGTAACAGATTTGGAAAGTCCGGTTCGATGGACCTAGAAAACTCAAACCGAACAGGTTCTGCGTGGCACTGTTCCGGACCACTTTGCAGCCTTGATTAAAACAGGGAATCAACCCGGATCCAGAACCGGAACCGCATACCGAAAAGAACCGATAACAACTCAGAATCGGAACCGATACCGGAACCGATATTTTGAATATTTTAAATATCGGTATTCGAGAATCGACATTTTTACAACCGAAAAGACCGAAAAGAACCTAATCATTTTACCGGTACCGTTTCGGTTCCGAGTGCAACAACTAGACTGCAAAGCGAGCACTTAGTTTTGGGGGACTTTTATGCCATTTGGCTCAATTGTAAGCTTAAAATAAATTTTGTTCAGTGAAATTGAAAAACGGGAGACCAGTCTCTTTGAAAATAATGCATTCCTATATGGTATTTTCCTAGACGCTCGTTATAATGTTAAGCAAACCTCTGAACAGAAAAGTAGGTGTGTAAGTCTTTTTTAAAGTTCCAGTACATCAGAACCCGAAATCTTCAGAATCGATCCAAAAAAGTTGATACGCATCTCTCTTTGTACATTACACATACAGAACAATATAGTATATTGGGAAACATTGGGCGTGTTCACCAGCATACACCAATCATCTAACAAAAATCATCAATCAAAAAACAAGTTGGCGGAAGGTTTGAATTTGTGTCAACAAACAGCATAATATAATTAAGAACTGTCTATTAAATATATATGACCGTCGTCACTAGCACCAATTGCTCCTGGAATTCCCCTTGAATTTTCCTTAAGACTTTGTTAGCCCCGGAGAGAATGTGCACATAAAATCGAATATCCGATGGCCATATCTTTTTCCTTTGTCGAAACAAACAGTTACCATTAAGAAGGACTCTAATCCACGCAAAGTAGGGTCTGAAAATTTTTGTTTTAACAAAGTGGCAATGGGTTAAGAGCAGAGATGGGCGATTAAGGACAATTCGTTCCCGTCCCGCCACGATCTCGACCACGACTGTCCCGTCCCGTTCCCGACCATCAAATTTTAATTCAATATCGTCGCGCCTGATCCCCTACTTCCCCCGGGTCCCGCTGGAATCCCGTCGCGAACCCATCTCTAGCTATGAGTTCTTAACGATGCAGGGGACATCATGAAATAATCCTTAAATTTGTCCATTCTATATTTTTGTACTGTCCCAACTTGTAGTGCGACCAAAAGATTTGAGTTTCCTTCTACTTAGAGCTGGGCAATGGCAAAAAAGATGAAGTAATGTCTCCTCCTGTTCTTCTAAAGAAATCGCTGTGAGTGACTCCCAAGCCCGCTGCATGCCTGCTAATATGGCAATGACCCGTTATGGCCCAGACCAGAAGTAAGATGTTTTCCCTTTCAACTTAAACGAGGACCACGTGACCCTAGCTACAGCGCATGCCGGAAGGTTATTCCATCGTTCCGTAACCAGGCGCCGGGTTTCATTCCTTGTGATTATCTTGCATGAGGATATGGGCATCCCTATCCAGCTCTTCTTCGGGAGGAGCTGAATAGTATTGCCTTGACAAACTGTGATGAGGTGTCACTGTACCCAGATGAGGTGGTTACTGCGCGTACGCAGGGCTTCTTCTTTTTGGAGTGGCGGCTTTTCAAGCTTCCCTCCTCCTCCGCAACAACCACGTCCTCTGCCAATTCATTTATTAAAAACAAAGAGGTTTCCACATTCATTTTGCATTTGCCTTCTCCAAATTGCTTGTTTTTTTACTTCTGACAGTTGTGTGATATCGATAACAAATCATAAACAAGCAATTCTAACAAACTATTTCTTTGTTTGATTCACATCTAACACAATCACGAAAAATAGCAAACATGATTGCGCATCATGCCCGTTCACCAGCACAATCTAACAAAAATAGTCGATTTTTTGTCATCGATTTATGCTGCTGAACACGCTCATTGTTGCTTTGGCAAACTTGATTATTATGTATAATAGCGATTAAAGCAACATTCTCCCTGTTACATACTTTTGTACAAACTTTATATACTCTAAATACCTTTGGAACAAAGTATAATTGCTATAAAATGATGGTAGCCATTTTGATCCCATGTGCCAAAACCACCTAACCCATTAAAGACTCTATCGCTCACAGTTTTCTCTATTCTCGAAACTAATAATAAATATTTTCGTATCAAGGTTGAACTAAATGTTTTCTTTTTTAACTTAAACTTATTCTTCTTAAGGGGACACCGTAATGACTTAAACGGAAAGAGATGCAATTATATTTGCTGAAAAATATGGTTTCAATAAGAAAATAAATTATTTAATGTAATTGCCGAAAGCTTCAAATTGTGTTTAAGCACTTCCCTTATCCTCGCTGTTATGAAAAGTTTTAAAATTTTAAGGTGCATTAGTGTAAAGTGCTTTTATTTCGCCAAACCAGGCACAAAAATAAAAGTAAAGAATTGCGTTGAAAAATGTGCAAGTTGCCGGAAGAGACGAAGAAGAGTGGTGTAAAAATGCTCTTAACACTTTCATTTTTTGGTTATGTGTGTGGTAGCGAATTGTCTGATTGTGTGTGTGTGTGTGTAAGCGTTGAAGCTTAAGGATTGACACCCGACGCTTGAAACGAATGTAAGAAGCCATTTGAGACAATTGTTGTTTATTTCGCTAAACTCATTTTAAATAGATCTAATCTATCTTATGGATTAATTAAGAAACCATCCAAAGAGTTCAAAGTTAAAATCTTAAGTATATGAGAAAACAAAACGGAATGTCTTTAAGATGTTAGAGGATATTATTTTGATGAAGTTTGTTTAAATGTTTTTCAGACAAAGCAGTTTTTGCTCTCCTGAAAGTCGCTTGATTTTGGCAAAAATCCTGACTTAAAAAATTGTTTTTAAAAAAAGTACAATTTTTATTAAAAAAAGACTTGATAAAGATTGATTACCACACTTAGGCCCATTTTCTCAAAAGTTGCTATTAGGTACCGGGTGGTCAAATTTGCCGGGTGGAATAACCTGCCGGTAAGTCATTTGGTATTCTCAACGAGACTTACCGGCAGGTTCGCCCGATATCGATAGATTGCTATCGCTGCCATAGTGTGACCAGATAGTGTCAACGAATCAGCTGTGTTTGTTTTGGTTTTCTTAATTCTATTGCTGTTGCTGGTAATCACTTAGCAAAAAAAAAAAAACAATGGATTAATATTGCTAGCAATAATGAAAAAGTTAAAGCATCGAAAAGGCGAAGAGGGAAAAACTTTTCTGTTTCTGGTGGGCCTTGTAGAGTCAAATATATTTTGGAAAAGAAGAAAAGTTATACGGCGCCATGTAAACAGAAGCCAGGCGAAGACTTGGAAATCAGTTTGCCGCTCAAGCCGGAATTCGTCGCACTTGGAAAGCCTTATGGGTAAAGTAGGAGATCTTAAAAAACGGTGGCGTAAAAAATTTGCAACTGATAAGCGAGAAATTTTCACACTGGTGGCGGCATTCTCCGGCATTCTCCATTTCCCAAAAAATTGGAGATCCCAAGCTTATCCCCTGGATTGGAAAATGAGGTTTATAATGATTGTAAGATTTTATTTATGATATGTAATCTTTAAAAGTATTTAATTGACTTCTAAGATTTTAGCACAAATCAATCAGTCTCTGTGTGTTTGTGAAAGCCAATAATGCACTAGCGTGGGACACATGAATAACTGCACGGTTCGCGGGGAAAGTCTGAATCCAAAGAAGTCACCCACTATGATGAGGAAGCTACCACTTGCATGAGATCTTAGAGCCAGTTTATGTCTAGTCCTAGCAAGAATTATTTTACATGCTAAATTTGTCAACCGTTGAAAAAATTTGACTTCATCCAGAGCATTAAATAATTAGCCCCCTTCCTGTACGCTCTTGCTTTATTTAGTCGTTGCTCCGTCTGGGATTATGTCGCCATGTTGGCCATTGTGGTGATACCGTTCCTGGTGCTGGCAGTGCGTGTGGTTAGTATTTTCGTTACGGTGCACACGTATCAGCTGGATCACAATCGGAATGCCACATCACAAGAGACAATTCGTAAGACCATTGTTCTGTAGTTGATCCTTCGATTTCGTAGACGGCAGGCAGTGAGTTTGCCTTCTTTGCGATTGGTGCCATTTCGAATTTGCCGGCGCGGTGGTCAAGACATTTGCCATTGCGGTGGCTGCCATTCTGCTGGACTTTCTGTTCCAGATCCCCGCATGTCTCTTCCTGTCTTATGCCCATATGACACTCTCCGATATTGGTGATGCCCATATGACACTTGCCGATATTGGTTGCCAATATTGTGAAAGAAGAGTTGAGCTATAGACCCCTTATATGAAATTTTAACCAAAGCAAGCGAGAGGTGTATATGAGAAATTGGCCACTAATGTCAACTGCAAGCAGAGTGTCGGCAAAGCAGTTCTCGTATTGGCCGCCAATATTGTTCCCGACGAAAACAATATTGGCCAACACGCCAATGTATGATGGTAAACGCTTCTTTTGATGCGAGTAGTTAAAGAATCCTTCATCGAAAGTTATGTGTGACGACAACTAACACTTAATTATCTTTTTGTCCTATTTTCGCTAGCGTTGTCTCGTTTTTATTATTGGCCGATACACTCGGTCACCAATATCGGCAAGTGTCATATGGGCATTACTGCCTGCCTCCCAATTTCATATCGTGGATGCAACAAAATCGTTTATTTATTGGCATTTATTGGTTTGGCAATTAGCAAAATAAATAATACAAGTGTTCGACACAGCTGTTGTCTATCGAGTGAAAATAACAATAGTTTTATCGAAACTTGCCGGCAGGTTATAATTTGACCCCATCATGAGGCTGCGGTTAAAGTTGCCGGCAGGTTTTCTCCAAAGATGTATGCTGGTGAACAAGGCCAATGTCAAACTGTGATTAGTGCCATAAAAATAAGTCTCCATGTACAGGGTTGCCCATATTCGACGGACCCATCTGGCAACGCCATAACTTTTGACAGAGATGTCAGATCGCTTAATGACATACCGCGTTTGAAGCGTCAGTCCAAGCAGATTTTTACCATGATACAATACACGCCACGCGAGCGCTCTGAAATAGTTGAAATTTACATTCAACAGAACAAGTCAATTGTGAAAACTCAACGTGCTTTTAAAAAATTAAAAATTAAGCCCATTTCACATTGAATGGGACCGTAAATAAGCAAAATTGCCGTATTTACGCCACTGAAAATCCTGAGGAGATTCAAGAAGTGCCTCTTCATGACGAAAAAGTCACAGTTTGGTGCGGCGTTTGTGCGAAAACGGTCCATGATGACCAATTTTGTGATGCCAATTATTCGTCGAAAGCGTATGAGGCAGTTCTGGTTTCAACAAGACGGCGCTCCACCGCACACAAGTCGCATAACAATCGATTTTCTGAAGAAACTGTTTCCGGGCCGTTTGATGTCGAAAAGTGGTGATTTGGACTGGCCACCGCGTTCGCCCGATTTGACGCCGCCTGACTTCTGATTGTGGGGATATTTGAAGTCAAAGGTTTACGTTAACAAGCCAAGGACCGTAGAAGAGCTCAAGGACAACATTCGTGAAGAAATAGCCGCTATTCCGGCCGAAATGTTGGCGAAATCGATGGAAAATGCTGCAAAAAGGGCACAATACGCCATCAACGCCAGAGGCGGCCATTTGAGAGATATCATATTCAAAAATTGATGTAAACAAATCTACTTGGAACAAATTAAATGATTAAGATTGCCAACCGCCAAATTTTTATTTTTTTCTTTGATTTTTAAAAAAAAAAACATGGGTCCGTCGAATATGGGCAACCCTGTACTTGAAGCACTAAGATGAATAATATACAACAACAATTTGGAATCCAGTTGTCCTCCGAAGGTATATACGCCACACTCAAACATGCCAGCTCTGAGTCTATCATGCAGCAGCATAGTTCGTAACGATATCATAGGAGAGGAGAGGCAACCTGCTAGCCATCTATCGATAGCTTTTGAAGCAGATGAACCATGATCTCTACACTTCAGTTCTCGCTGAGACTCCAAGAAGGCGACAAGCGGCCAAATATTGCGAAATAATCTCTCTCTTAATATCACTAGGCAATAAGGTCCAGTATATTGATGGGTTGTTACTTTTTTCGAAACTGTTTTCTGAACTTTAACTGCAACTTTAATTTCAAATCTGATAACAGATTCGTGTTCGGCGTATGAATATCCACCAAATCTTTAATATACTGGAAAAAGTATAATTTTATTGCCTTGTATTATGGTTAATTTAATATTAAACATACTCCAGTATGAGCTTAATTTTTGGTACAAGGGCAACTCCACTGAACATTTATCTTCTTCTCCAATAGCTTCAATCTAAGCAAATGTGTAAAATCTGAGCAAGGTACTTAACTGTGATTAGTCAACCCAAGTATAACAGTTCTCCTGCAAGCACATCGACAGCAATACTTTTGTCTCCTGTATTAAGTTTTCTTCAGGTGCATGGCTATGACTTCATATGTATGTGGTTGTGTGTGTAAAATTTAGCACAACATTCTGCAAGGTGCAGCTGTTATAGTTTCAGCTTCCCTTTGTCCTCCACCACCACTGCGCTCTCCCCTAAGCTCTTGTTGGCGCAAAATGCAATTTATACATTTCCGTTAAGCAAGGTAAAAATAAATTTTTTTTAAACTCCCTTCTGTCTCGACATGTTTTTGCTTTTAGCGCACCGTCGGCTATACGGAAACGATAACAATGTGGCAAAAGCTCACTCATACAACTAATTAAAATGTTGTCAGAAGATGCCGGAAATTTCATAAGCAACCTTAAAAAAGCAAACGACAATTGGGTGCTTGATAATTTATTTGACTTCTGGCATGCGAGCGTGAAAAGCAAAATATTTAATTTTCCAAATCAATAAACAAGCTGATTGCAATTGGCAATTGACAATTGTAGGCAATAAATCCCGAGCCAAGGGAATTTCTAGTTATTGGTGGTCAAATACAACAAGAAGGCACTCTCCCTTTCCACGAAAGGAAAAAAATAATTGAATTCCCCAAACGCCAAAGTGGAATTTTAATTCGCACTTGACTCCCAACTACCCCCTGAATACTGTTCAGTATGCAGATTGTGTGCGTTCCAAAAATCAGCGCAAATAAAAGTTGGGCGACATTGTCACACGTAGTGTCCCCCCCTGAATTGATGTCTTAGAAAATTAGCAAAAGCCTTTCTGGCAATGATTTTGGCATTTCAGCACACCTTTTTTGTAGCAATATTCAATTTCCTCGCCTGCGCCTGAAAGTATGCAATGCAATTTTGTATTATTTTTATTGCAATATCAGAAGGGGTTGCTATTTGTTTAAAAATAGTCAATTAATTTGATTTCAAAGTGGCAAAGAAAAAGAAATAAAATCATTTTGGCAACAGACGCCTGCAGGTGGGAATGCCAAGTTATTTGTTATACAATTTGTTGGCAAAATCAACAAAATTAAAGACAACTATGTTGCTCTGACTGTCACCAACTATCTTGTAGTTGAAATATGAATGGTGATTTTGCACCACCTTAAAGCTTGGCTATCTAAGTAAAGCCATTGACCATCTATTTTTTCAGCTTAATTTAAACTCCTGTATTAGCCTTTAAAATCTTGCTCTCTCATTATGGGCTGTGCAAGATGTTGTCACAAACACTTAAAATGATATATCTTAAAACAAAATATATTAAAGAAAGGCAGAGCAAAAGTTTGGGTACCACACAAAAGGCTACGAAAAAGAGTAAAAATAGGCATTTTAAGATAGCTTATAGAAAAATGAACTAATACCCAGACGTGATGGAACATTTCCCAAAACAGAGCGTTTTCAGCAAACGAAAATCATATAGATCCACCTTTCTTTTAATAAACTGAAAAAAAGCTTAATTTCGTTGTCAGTGTAATCTCTTTCAAATAAAAAAAAAAACATTTTTTCAACGGAACTTATTTTTCTGTGAGACTAAGCGAAACCACATCGTAGAAGATAGCTAAGCCGTGCCCCGGTGTGCCACGACGAGATCGTAAGCAAATACAGAGTTTAGAGAGTGAGCATCCGTGATAGGTGCGTGTTTCATGAGTGAGCCAAAGTCGAACACGTGAATATAAGATAAGCAGTACACACGAAATTTTTAAAATTTCTTTTACCTATGGAAAATTTGTCTGAAATTTTGGAATTTTCGGTAAATTTATCTTGCTTTCCGTATCATCAATAATGAAATCCATTAAAAAAGTGACTCCAAAATCAGCTTAAGGTAAAAGAAATGTGTAGCTATCTTGCGATCAACAGTATTGTGCAAAACGATAAAGAAGAGCTAATGTCTTCTGAGAGCAGTAATGCACGATTTGCTTAGTTTTTAGATTCATCATACAAGAATCCGAAATCTTATAAGGAATATATAAATGATGGAATTGAAAAGTATTTTACAATTAAATTACTTATATTTTTTAAATTAAAATATGGAACTATGGAATGAAAGATCATTTTAACCCTGGTTCATTTTTCAAGTTTTAAGCAGTAAAAAAGCAGGGCTGCAAACGGTTGGGGTTTAACCGCTTGAAAGTTATAGCCTCTGGAATTTTTGCGAAGTCCGAACCGAACCCGAACCGGAGCAGAACAATTTTTTCTTCCCGAACCCGAACCTGAACCGGAGCAAAAAAAAGTTGAAAAGGGTTCGGTTCAAAAGAGATGTTTTATTACATTTAACAAAATAAATGATTCTTTACCATGTTAATTTTCTGATAAAGGTGAAAAGCAATGTTTAAGTTTTAAAGTTTTGGAAAAAACGATCTATGTAAAGAACTTAAAAAATGTCGTATTATTAGTTGTTGCTGCAACACAAGTATCAGTGTAGCGCAATTTTTCTACTCATATATTTGTTTTACCCAGCGATAGAGTCAGTAATAATGAAAGATTGCTGGAAGACACACTAATGATTAATTTATACAGTGCGTTAACTGAGGGGAGATAATTTGCCCACTAATTCAGAAAGGCTGAAAGGGGTGTACACACACACATACACAAAGTCTTCTGTCAATTTGGAGTTGTCTGTTTTGCACTTGTGCTGCCTTTGGAATTCCCAAACAATCATACAACTGACAACTTGCAGAAGATAGGCAAAGCCTGCTGATGATAAGACCGCGAGGTTCTTGAAACAGCTGTACAGTCGACCATTCTCCTTTGTGGTGTGTGTGTGTGTGTCTTGTTTTAAAAGGTTTGAACAAACATAAATTATAATGTATAGACTGACCGTTTCTGTCAGAAATTAGTCAGCTGTTTGCTCTCACTTACGCTCTCTGAATGCGTTTGGGAATATGTCCGTCTCGCTCTAAACACTGTGATTTCCTATGCGGAATCTTCCTATGGAAGAATCTCAATACAGACTAACACTCGATATTGAGCAGGGTAAATTTCATCTCTAATACTTATTGCTCCATGACTTATTGACCGTTCAATGATCCAAGCTCGAATGTTATAATATCAAGCATCACTTTTGTTTGATTCAATTTACGTACATGTTTTCTGAACATAATTATTCCTAAACCCCGGTTCGAACCCGAACCTAGGTTCAGCGACCTTCTGAACCCGCTCCGTGAACCCGAACCCAAAAAGTTTCGCGGGTTCGAACCCCGGAGTGAACCCCTGTCGATTTTTATAAGGTTTGCAGCCCTGATTTAAAGGGTTCTGAGCCGCTGGGGGTTGTGAGCCACTCGAATATTGGCCACAAAAAAATATATTTTAAACTTTTTGTTTATGTCATGTGTCTCCCTTCTTATTACCTAACTTTTGGCAAGCAACCTATCAGTCTACACCTTCTTTAAGTTCGTGAACCAGAACTCGACTTTTTTTTCAAAAAAAAAAGTTTTTTTTTTCATTTTTGACTTGTGAATATTATACAAAATTTTTTTCGTAATGACAAATGTAAGTATGAGGGAAATATCTTTGGTCAATTGCCTTTTTGATAGAAATATGTTTTTTTTTGTAACAATTTCTTTTTGGTTATGTGACGTCACCAAAAAAAAAGTGAGATATGGGGGGTTGTGAGCCACTTTGAAAAAAGTCGGTTTTGACTTTCAAAGAGAATATTGCAATGACGCGCAATAAAACAGAGGAAGAACTCTCCAAAGAAGTAAAAAAAACTTTAAAAAGGCAAACAAAAGAACAGCCACAAGCAAAAAGTGCTCGTATATAAAAGAAAACAAGCCTGATGCCGTCAATCAATTTTCACTCTTCATTGATATTTCTTAATTCAGAATATGAGAAAAATTGTTCATTTTTTCATTTAATAAAGAATAATGGCTTAAAAACACGAATTTTGAACTTTTAGATGGGTGGCTCACAACCCCCCACAAATTTTCGAAATGTCAAAAAATCACTTTTTTTTCAATATGAAATAAAAAAAACCCAAAATTTTATTTTTTAAAACTAGTGATGAGGAAAGTTTTGTGCATCTTTTACCTAAAATACAAAATTTACAGAACAAAAAAATATTGATTTTTGGCGAAGTTATGTTCGAAAAACAAAACTATGATCACAACCCCCCACTCTCCACAACATCTGAAGGGAGAGACATCGGCACTGAGATACAATTTTTCACTGCATAAATCAGGAGGAACTCGTGATACTGGAGACAAATTTCATAATTCAAAAGGCGTTACAACTTTACCGAGAAAAAACAATGATATTTTGTTATATCAATTTTACTCCGATATGAAATAATATCAAATTGATATGTAACAAATTTCAAATCCACATTTTTCAGCATATCATTATAACATTTTTAGTATCATTCTGAAACAAGAAATAATTTGATGTTATTTTGATGAAAGAATTATTTTATCAAAAGGAAATGAAAATATAGATATTTTTGAAAAGTTCATTTTAATCAGGTGAATATCAAAATGAATTTGATCTTTTTTTCTCAAAGTAGAGATTAAAGAAACGCAGAGACATATATGTACAATTGACGAATGTCACTTTTAACATCCAGCAACATCACCGGGCATTTAGTGTACCAGTATTATTATGTCTAAAAAGAGCATTCTTATGCCATAATTCCAATAAAGACGGTCCTGAGTCAAAATCTACAAAAATTCTGAAAAATTTGCCCAACTGTCAAGCAAATAAAACGAATGCAAAAAAAATTACCTTAAAATGCAATTTTAATACATTTATTTTGTGACCCTGCATGAAAAGCTTATAAAATATAATGAAACGACTACAAAAAAAAAAAAAAGTGAAAAACTGGCTTAAAATCGCATATCTCTGACAGTAAAACCCACCAACGACAACTACAAATATGAAACAGCAACAAGATGGTCAATGTACCCTTTGTTGTTGGTGTTGTTTGTGGTATTCCTTTTTTTTTCGTTGTGGCTATGAAATATGAGTCAAGTTTTCAATGCATGCCGGATGCATTCATTATAATGTTGACGAGTCTGTGAGAGAGAGAAAAATAGAGGGAAAGAGGGAGATAGGGGTAGAGATGACTTCACTCACACATACACATGTTTGCTATTATGCAGTTTTCCTGTTTTTTACACATTTATAACAAATGCATTACACACACAGTCTTTATGATCTCATGCATATGTATGCGTTTATAAAAGCCACTACACTCAGCCAGACACTGAAACCGAGACGAGAACATTACTTTTAACCCAAAATGATGGCCGGGTTTTGTGTGAAGCGATAAAAAAAATTAGTGTATGGTGAACATCCTGCCGAGAGACGTTTTATGTAGTGAAAAGTTGGATTTTTGTATACCATTTAACAAAATGTAAATAAATCTAACCTAAGGTTAAAATTGCCATAAAAAAATCAAACTAAAACGAGAGTAAATACTAGTTCTGTCAAAACTCATGTTTCGAAATTTTCCCAATAAATTTGGAATTAAAAAAAATGCAGTTAGCATTTCCATCTCTCTCTATCTTGGCGCAGATTAAATTTGACTGACATCAACCGCACTCTTCACACAATGGCTTTAGGACGCCGACAAAAGGCATGTCAGTCGCCTGCCTGACTGGCTGTCGCGTGCTCTGGCTGCCCGCATGGCTCAACCAAGAGTTGTAATGTCAAAACAGTAAACGGCAAATGTCTGCAAGACAAAAAGGTATCCCCTTATAGCCCCCACCTGTTCAACCACCTGTCCACGAAAGACACAAAAAAATGGCAAAAACTGCAAAGTGCAAGTTCATGTGATATGCAAAGTGAAGTGCGTCGTGCGAGGTAACATAGAGGAGAATGCTGAACAGAAGCTAGAAGCCTGGCATAAAAGCTCTTAAACAAAGAATGCGTAGTATGTGGGTAGCTCCAGTTGATGATGGACATGTGTCATAAAAAGTTGTTTAGAAATTATTTAAATTACGAAATTCAATTAAATTAAGTGCAACAGGCCGTAATAGTGTACAGAATGTTTCAGATTACTCCAAATACTAAAAAAAAGGTAGCCCTTGTCAACAGGGTTAAGTTTAACGTCTGCGAAAATTAAAAAGAGATTAATAAGAGTGTACTAATATCACTGGGTGCCCAGGCATGAAGATCATTGCTATCAAAGCTAGATATGAAGTTACCTTTAAAGCTCCATCCAATGTTTATTTGCAATTTTGTAGAAATTTTTGTGTGTGTGATCCAAGCACTTATGAATATTCTAGAGCAGGGAATCAAACAGAATCAAATTACGGTTCCGTTTCTGTTTTGGTTCTATTTTATATCGGTATTCGGAGCCTTATCGGTACCTAGCTTTTTAGTTTACCGATACCAGTATGTACCTGTATGGACAGGTAAAATTAACAGACATTTTAAAAATTAAGTTCAAAGTGGGTAAGCAAGCTATACACATGTCATAAATAGTCAATTTTATTCGCGTGTGTTTGGAACAAAAATGCACAAGTTTCACAAGTTTGTAGTCATAAAATGATTAAAATAATATTCAATTAACAATTGTTAACACATTAATGACAAAAATGTCTTCACTAAACTAAAACAAATTTAGTTTCAAAGAAGGAAAATTAATAATTACTTCTTAGAAGCACAATGACGGTTGTATATCCGTCCCTCTGATTTCTTAGCGGAGCCATAAGCTCCCGCACTGATTGCGGGTAAATAAAATTCACACCCCAGTAGAATTTGGCAAACGGCCTTCCATCAACCGAGCACAGAGGAACATACGCATCTCGAATAGTCTGTTTGTTAATTGCAACATGAATGCTGTGCTCAAACAATTCATCAATGCACCTGAATCCAGCAGTTTCGTTTTCTGTTTTACTGATCGACTTCAGCCTTTTTTCGTTTTTCAATTCGACGTGAGATCGTGTAATTTTCTTTTTTTTAAATTTGTGCCATGATTGCCCGATAAAAAACAATGAAAGTTCATACTTGTGTGTACAAATAAGTAATTTATGTTCCTATGCAGACATATTTCCGTACAATGTACATTATACAATGAAAACACAAATATAGTTTTTGCCTGTTTTCATCAGGGGCATGCATACATAAAGGCAAGCTAGTTAACTTTCTAAGCACTCACATACGAAATAATTATGTATTTATGAATATGAATGTCCAAAGAGAAAAATCTCGAAGCTTACATACAGCACATCATTTTAAATTGTACTTTTTTTTTTTTAACTGTTTATTTCATGAATCTTATAACTTTACTTATTAAATAAACAAAATATTTATTATATTTAGGATACACTCTGTCTCCAGACGAGCTCTCTAGTGTTAAGTTAATTAAGAGTATGACTCACTTTTTGGTGAATAATAGGATATAAGAGATATACATATTTAGCAGATGGGTGTGTAGCGAAAAACTTTTCAAAAAAACATTACTTGGTTATTTATATTAAGATAAAAACAAGTTAGGTTTAGGGGTTGGGTTGGGTTTTATGAGCGTGTATTATCTAGCCACCAAAATTGGTTTGTGACTAGGGTGGAATCCCTAGCTGGTATTGTTTTATCAAACCGCCAGTTCCCTTCCTGTACAAGGGACTCTGGAACGGATTTGTTTGTGGCGCGCCTGTAGAGGTGGTAAAACACCGGTATTCCACTGATGCTTTGTATAAATCCTTTTTTATCTAGCATTAAAAATGCTTCTGGTGGGACAAGGCCTGTTGCTAGTGTAAGCTCAATATATTGCTCACCTACATAATAAGGAGCCATGATGAAATTATTTTCGTGGTATTCGGTACATCTGAGAATGTGGTTGCGAATGAGATGAATTATAAAATTATCTAATCTAGGGATGCTGGCCGCGTTGTACAGTTTCTCGTTGCTGAAATATTTAAGATAATCGGTTGCCGGAGATCTATATAATGAAGTACACGTTCTAAGGCATTTTCTTTCGAAGACCCGTAGTCTTTCCATATAAGATGGTGAGATATTAAACCAGATATTGCATGCGTACGTAAGTATGGGTCTAATAAACGCTTGGTATATGAGAATTTTTACTCTATGACATAAGTGTTTCGAATACATTAGAGATTGAAAAGTAAAGAATGCTGTTTTGGCTTTGGCTAGCTGCCTACTAGTATGTTCGTTGAAGTATAAGAAGCGGTCAAGATACACTCCTAAATACTTAACAATACTGTATGTTAGAATGCTTGTATTACACAGGCCAACAAAATGACCAACTTTGTGAAGTGCAGCCCTGTTGAAATAAAAATATGATATGTTTATGCTCACAGATTCCAAAACTGGTTTCGGTTTAGCTCCATCAGCTCTTGTTTACAAGATATGGCGGAAAAACGAAAAAGTTGAATTTTTGGCACTCTAGTATTTATGGAGGCCACACTAGGCATAAATATGTAAGTTTATGAGATATTTGCGATTAAGTACATATCAATTCATTTTTAAAAAATCAAAGGCGCTATATAAGTTCAGCGGAAAGTGTCTAATTTGGCCTTTAAAGACAGACATCTTTCGATTTATGGCAATTTTATCAAAATAAATCATTCCATTTAAGCTAGCGCGGTTATTTGATAATTATTTTCGCCATCTGAGCATATGGCCAAACATATGATCTAGTTTTGTGATTTTTATGGAATTCAAATCAGCTTATTTGGCAAAGTTATAGCCTGTTAAAGACAAAAATACATATTTAAATTTTTGGGAGGAAAACTAGATTGTCACTCTAAATCTGTATAGGAACTGAAAAGAGGCTACTTGATTAGGCATAAAGTGTTATATTTTTACTTGTAGATGATAAATTCTATTTTGAAACAAGTAGCCTTTTCACAGTTCCTATAAATTTTTTTACTGACAATCTAGTTTTCCTCCCATAAATTTAAATATGTATTTTCGTCTTTAACAGGCTATAACTTTGCCAAATAAACTAATTAAAATTCCATACAAATCACAAAATTAGATCATATGTTGGACTATATGCTCAGATGGCGAATATATTAATCCAAGAACCGCGCTATCTGAACGGGATGATTTATTTTGATAAAAATGCTATAAATCGAAAAATTTATGTCTTTAGAGGCCAATTTAGACACTTTCCGCTCTACTTATAAAGCGCCTTTGATTTTTAAAAAATGCATTGGTATGTACTTTATCGCAAATAGCTCATAAACTCACATATATATGCCTAGTGTGGCCTCCATAAATCCTAGAGTGCCAAAAATTCAACTTTTTCGTTTTTCCGCCATATCTTGGAAACAAGAGCTGATAGGACAAATCCAATGATACAGTTTTGTTTAGTGCAATCAATATTAACATAATCAGATAAAAATAGACCTGCACCAAAAACACTGTTGGGCTGTGTTATTTATGGTTTTAAATTGTACGTACATATGTATATGTAAATATTTCGAAAGTAAATTCGTAAATCCAACTCACCCTAATTTTTGTCCACAATTTTTTTTATTATGCAATTGCTTACATTTTTTTCAAACGCGCAATTCTGCCGATTTGATTTTGGCATTGGCATTTTAAGCAATTCTTCAGTTCAACGTACAATTCTTAAATTAATTGCTCGTTGAAATTTCGCAGCAGAAACACGAATGAAAATTTTACAACGATTAAGCGACGGCCATGTATATAAGCGGTAGAAGGCTAAGATTTTGCAGAAAGCGAACATGCAAACACAGAACTTAAGAGTGAGAGCCCCAAATGCTTACATAATTTCGTTGCTGTTTTGGTTTCAGTCTTCCACACCTGAAGATACATGCACAGAAACAATATCTGTTGCCACTCTCTCATGCTTGTCGCAGTTAGCAGCTGTGAATATAGCGATGACAAAATTGGCGGCAGCTACGGAAATTAAAAAAAAATTCCTCAGAACCGAAACAGTACCGATATAACTTTTAGGTTCTTTTGTGTCTTTTCAGTTCTAAAAATATCTGTTCCGGTTCTTGTTCCGGTTCTAAGTTTATATCGGTTCTTTTCGGTATACGGTTCCGTTTTGATTCCCTGTTTTAGAGAGACTAAAAGTTTCTTATTAAAGATTGGATCATCTCTAAATGATATTAACCAATTTTTTGATGCACTGATTTGAAAGGGCTGGTACTGAAATCATGGCTGCCTTTATATGCATTTCACGACCTTCGCTTCTTTTCGCATTAGATTTCAGTATGAACTCATACACAGGGGAAAAAACCTATTTTGAAATTAAGTTGAGAAATTTGACGGATCGATTATCTAAAAAATATATTGGCCGTGTTCAGTAGCACATGTCGATGACGAAAAAATCGATGGATCTAGTTCAATTGTTGAAGTGAACGAATGTGAAGTGCAATTGTGACTGCTAATTTTTGTGATTTTGATTTAAATCGAAACGATAGCATTCAAGCATACCATTTTTATCTTAAAATTTCATAAAAGCGTTCAACAAGAGCCAATTAACTTATTTTGATGGATGATGTTTGATGTATGCTGGTGAACAAGGCCATTCATTCAATTAAAGGCTGCACTTTTAACTCCACAACAAATTTTTTTATTGCAACATTCCCATTATTTTGCTATATGCGCTGAATAGCTATTGGCTTGAATGTTTAACGATGCGATGTTTCATAAGACCATCTCCAAGTGGTCTGAGGGACTTTTGTGTAAGAGAAGAAAATGGAAAAACTGTGTTCTTCTGTAACCTGGACCTGCTCTGTGTGTGAAGACCACCCCATACCCAACCAGTCGAACTTTTCTACACAAAGGCTAAAGCTAATTTTGAAGAGTGCTTCGACCAGGAGGGAGATGCAGCTGTGTGGGACGTTGCACATGTTGCATGTTTTCGGCAACAAAAAGTTTCAATGGATTTGGCTTTTGTTTGGCCATCCACACACATATTAGGCAGTTGCACTCGGCATTGTTTGTGTATTGCATAAATTAGAAAACTATCGATCGATTTTGTGGTGAAATTGAAAACAAAAAACTTTTGTTCAACCAATAAATAGAAATAGAACAAAAATAGCCAAAAGTTGCAAATCAATAACAACGAAATTGTTGGTATTTCTAGCACTTATGGATGAATAAAACTTCAAGCCAGCCACGCGCATATTTTTGGGTAATTGCAAGAAAATCTCATTTAATCCCAACAAATGCGACTTTATCACGCAAAAAATTATGAAATATTCTCTAGGCAGCAATTGCTTTTATTTCGCTCTTGTTGTTGTAGTTGCCTTTTCGCTTTGCTTGTTTACACTTTCGTATTGCTCGCGCCTTTTGGCAAAAACAAAAAATAAAAAAATAACGGGAGGAAAATACTTGAAGGCAAGCAAAATGGCAGTCAGAAGAAGCATTGGATGGATATTTAGTATCGTAGTTTCTTTTGCAACATCATCATTTTGGGGTTTTGTTGATGGGAGCGAATCAGCGGAGAAGGGGGTTGAAGTGGAAAGAGAGCAATGAACATTATGAGGCGAGGGTTGCCTAAAAGTCTTGCTCATCAACTAAGAGTGGGTTTTGAAACAGGGTTGGAAACTGATCCTAGATTTGCCGACCATCAGAACCCTTTCCTCGTGATGCCAGTTACTATAAAATTAACTTTAGTCCGAAATGTATAAGAGATTCCACAAAATAATTAAAAAGTGACTATGGGGAGGCAGTTCATATCAAATACTAAAATTTTTGTACATACGAAAATGGAAAAAAATTGGAAGCTCGGGTGCTCTTGTGTTTAAGCTCAGAAGCACATTTAATTCTTAGTATTATTCGACGAAGCTTAAAATCAGGACCGTTGCGCCCGCCACGCTTTCGTTGTTGTTCTCCCGAAAGGGATAGCTGCGCGTATAGCCTTCACGCTAAGTTTGTGGCTATGCGTAGTGCAGCAACAATAGCATATGCTTTCTCTTTTCTTTTTCCCTCTAGACGAAGGTTTTGTTGTTGGCTGCGAATGACGTGCACGACCACACACTAACAAACCAAAATCGGGTTCTAGTTGATCCACAAATCTTTCCATCTTCTTCTTCATAATTTTAAGTACAACCCTCGCCCTGTTTTATTGTTTTCTTTTGCTTTTTACCCCCGTCTTAGCCAAACCCCCTCTGGTCATCGTTTTATGCAGATGAATGCGCGCATTTATGAAAAATGTTGTTGTCATTGTCGACTCTATTGTTGTTTTTGTTGTTGCTGTTATTGCTCTGCCTCCGCTTGAACCAATGAGAAATAATGTTTGCGGAAAAATAAGATTTGTTTATTTTACGAACGATTGATTTTGCCTCCCCCTCTCCCCCTCCCAACTTGCCCGCGCTTCATTTTGCGCAGCTTAAAAATTAATTATCGCTGGCTCTTTTTCGGACTGTCAGTTTGTATGGGTTTACTGGGTGGTCCACATCGACGATGTCGTTTATTTTTAGGCTTAACAACTTTTGAGAAATATTTCAAACTCAATTTTTTTTTTGCTATTCTGTACGAGCCATTAAACGCAAGGATATTTGCTTGGAATTAGCTTTGATTTAGATTTGGAAAATTATTAAATATATTCACTTACCGGGCAGAAAGATGAGTAGTGCCAACACAGTCAAGCCACAAATGCAGCCCTGGCCGAGACCATTTGGCTGTCTCTGTAAGGGCATTGTTACTGCTGGCTTCTTTCTTCTCTTTGTCCTGCTGGATATTTGCATGTGAGGAGGAGTTGCAGCAGCAGCAAAAGCAGTCATTGACATTATCAATTTTATTTTTTTGTGTATTTTTCTTCCTTTTTATAGCCACTTCCGGCTTAGGTCCTTAGAAATATAAATTGGCCAATAAATGCCAATTGTATTTAGATACGGCTGTCTGCAGTTTTTAGCTGGTCTGGTTTAGAGTTCCACTGCAATTATAAGAATATAAAATTTATGTATTCAGTTGATTTTGTATTAGGAGGGAAGCAATAGAAATGGAAGCACTTGTGAAATCGATTTGTTACTGCAATATGCGGTGTATTAAGTTGAAGTCAAATTGCAGTTATAAACAGCTGGCTAAACTTCAACCAAATTATTTTTGTGTATCTCAATCTTAATACCATATATATCCAGCAGCTACTTAACCAATTTCCACTTGTATTCTTTGAACTTATTTAAAAGTAACCGCCATGTTGTATGCTATTTTAGTGTTAAGGTATTTGTTAAAAATCGATTGATGGTCACACAGTATATAAAAAGGACGAAAACGAGACCGAGTGTAAATTGTAGAAATAAAATGAACGGTATAAACAGACAGACAGAAAGAAAACCCGTATCGAATAACCGTGAAGAGACAAACCCTTATAGAGATATTGTAAATAGAAAACCGTGTCTATATAGAAATCCGTGTATAAATAATTTTTAAAAAAACGAACACACGAAAAACTAACTTCGGCTGTTCCGAAGTTTTGATCGACTTCGACCAAACTTCGCAGATCAGCTTAAAAAATATGATTTACAAATGACCGTGTTTGAGGCATATTGAGAACAAAACAGTTTTCTTACTGAAAACCATTTTTCGAACGAACATTTGTTTGGCAGCTAAAAAAGTAGTCATCCGATCCTGTTGGTTCCGACATATTAGCAGCGTGCAGTAAAAAGAAGACTCTGTGCAAAGTTTCAGCTCGATAAAGCTCCAAAAAACGGAGGGACTAGTTCGCTAAAACGACAGACGGACAGACGGACGGACGGACAGACGGACAGACGGACGGACAAAGCTTAATCGACTCCAGCTCGTATTTGATGCTGATCAAGAATATATATCTTTATGTGGTCGGGAGATGATTCGCTATCTATGCGATGCAAACTTCTTTTGGCAAAATATAATGATGGTAAAAATCGCGTTTGACATGTCACGTATCGACAGAGATAAAAAAATTTTTTACGAAAAATATACTCAAGATTATTAAACTAAATAATACATTCAAAAGAACTATTCATTTATAAGATATTTAGATTTTTGGGATTAGTTATTGTGTTAGGTTTCTAAGTTCTGTCTTTAGGTAGCTACTCGCTGAAATCCACTTCTGTTTAGTCACGTTCGAGATAGCTTCAATTTTGTCATTATTTTGGAAACCGAATTTCACTTGATATACACTTTAACACTAATTAAATTGCTTACTAAGAGCTATAATATACAGTAAAAACGAATTAAAAATTCGATTTAATTTGCCTTTTTTCCCCGTTTTCAATTTGTAATGACGGTCACGGTTCGACAGAATAGAAATGCTCATATAAAGATAATTTAGTTGATAAAAATTGGATATATAAATTTATGCCCATTTTTAAATAGGCTAGACAAAAAAAAAATTATAGCCTCCCCGTACATAGTCCTTAAATTAAAATAAATTTTAATAATTTTTTTTTCCATAACTTATTTGCAGGCCCTGGTCTAAATAATAATTTAGGTAACATATAACACTACGCAACAATTTTTTTTGATCCCGGCTTCTAAATATTGATCTAATGCAAAATTTCACGCTGAATTCAACTCATATGGCAGATATGTCAAAAGTAGAACGGTTCTTCAGATATCGCTAACATTCAATTTTAGTGTTTTGAAAAAAGGTATGTCTACTAAAATGCCATTTTCTCTAGTTTTAGTCGACCGATACGTATAAAGTGTGAACAAAAATAAAAGATAATAAAATATTTCTTCAGTTGTTTAAAATCCAATCATAAATGACGGTAGTTATGGCACTTCAAAGTTGGATTTTTGAAAAATTTAGAAATGTTTTATTTTTTGCTGCCTTTCATTAAGTTATTTCAATCTTACCACAAAAATTGCTCAGGTCTCAGATATTGACAGGATTGGGTAATCTCTTACGAACATTTTTTGCCCCTGGTATCAAAATCGGATGAAAATAAACGCTTTATTAATAATTATAAAACATACCTCTTTGGAGGTTCCAAGAACCGTTCTACTTTGACTATCTGAGAGCAGATTTGAATTCAGCGTGAAATTTTGCATTGGATCAATTGCCAAAAGTGCTGAACACTTTTGAAATTTTGTGACATAAAACTAAAAATTTTATTCCTGGATGCAAATTTATCCAAACATAGTTGTCATTGAATTAAAATTTTAGTTGCTATTGAGTTCTAAATGTAATTTTTAATTTATAACTACATAAAAACATGTGGTGGTAAATTGATCTATCCGGTTAAATGTAAAACAACGTTTAATATTTGTAGTAAATAACTACTTTTCTTGAACAAAAGATTTAAACGAGAGGGTTTAGCCAATAGTCTTTGCCGAAGTTTTTTACCCTTGCAAAATGTTTTAATACATCAGAGTTTAAGAACGCCAGCATAAACCAACAATTTTTTTAAATAAAACCCACTTCGACGCTAGTTCCTATGACAGCTATAAGATATAGTCATCCGATTTTGACCAATACTTCCAAATCTGTATAAAAGCGTTTAATATTAATAATCGGTGATGTCACTTACCTTTCATACGGATACGTATTTTGCTATAATTAGAAACACCTTGGTTTTGCTTTGATGCTCATGTGTGCTGTTAGAAAGTGTTTTTACGGTGAAATACTGTATCAAAACGAGTTTTGCATCGTACCTTAAAAACAAAACAAAAATTTTTCTCCATCAAAAACCCATTTTTCGACTGATAGTTCCTATGGCAGCTATGAGATATAGTCATCCGATTTTGACAAAAACTTCCTAATCTATGTGAAAGCGTATATTAATAATTGCTGAAGTGGGAGCTAGAACATTAAAAACAAAAAGTTTTTTTCAAAAAAACCCACTTTTCAAACTGATAGTTCTGGGCATCTATAAGATGGTCATCTGATCTGGTCGGTTCCGACATTATGGGTAAAAGAAGACTCTGTGCAAAATTTCAGCTCGATAGCCTAAAACTGAGACTAGTTCGCGACAGACAGACAGACGGGACAGAGACGGACGGACAAAGCTTAATCGACTCAGCTCGTCGTCCTGATTAAGAATATATATAGTTTATAGGGTCGGAAATGAATATTTCTATGTTTGCAAACTTCTGGGCAAATTATAATACCTTTGCAAGGGTATAAACATAGAATGCTATAAAATTTTTTATCGGCCCTGTCTTTCGAATTGAAATCTGCGTATCAATTTTGTACTTTTTTCCCAAAGTATATTTTTGATATGAACGATATAATTTTTTTCTGAGTTAGCTTGTTCAGCAGAATAATTGATCACTAAGCAGGTATCAGAAAAAAATTAAGCTTAATTTAAAGTAGCTACTATTTCTTTGATACTTGCTCCAGTATCACGATAGCTCAAAATGGCTATTTTGATGCCGCATCACTCTAGTTTGGGAAAATTATTGCAATTTTATACTTGATCAGGTAGCAAGTCTATTATCTTATATTCACACTTCTTTTAAGCTTTCTGTATAATTAAGCGCAAATCAAAATGTTTTTTTTTTCAACAAACACGCTTTTATTTCTTTAATTGCAAGTGCTGCGATTAATGACATTAATTCAATCTCTTTAATTAAAAGTCGCTTCATTTCAGAGAATCACGCTCATTCATACTCCCACTTAAATGCAAATCGATTCCACTTCCCCCCCACATTCACATGTGTTTCAACAGCAAATGAAAAAATAATAGTATTAAGGAGCCAAAAAAAAAATGAAGAGAAGGAACACACAAATGCGGGGACAAAGTTGAAAAAGGCAAAGAAAGTTTTTGTTTAATTGAAACTACGCATATTACACCCGGACATACATAAAAGTGGGCTGCCTTCTCTCACCCATCCTTTATCGCCATTTCTTCTTTGGCTTAAACGAGCATTTCCTAATTGTCTTTCCCAAAAAAACCTTCAATCTACGCTTTAATTATTTTGCATTTAAATAAAATGCACACTCGCATCTGCATACATACATATGTGTGACCATTGCCTCTCTTATCCTACTATTCTACTCTGTTTTAGCCTGTTTGTGTTTGTCGTTAAAACTTTTTTGGGGTGGTATTCTTTGCTTTGGCTCATAGCAAAATCTTTTTCTTTTTTTTTATGAATTTAAATGTTTGCCTGCACTTGCTCCTTTTTTTATTCCACTCTCCAAATAAGTTTGCCAAGTTTGGGCAGAGAGACATACTAAGTACCCCCCATCCCCTCACATTTAAGGTAATGAGCACATACAAAATGCAATTAAAAGCTTGTTGCCAAAAATGCAATTTTCCGTATCTTTTTTCTTACAATTTTTTTATTTTTATTTGCATTCATTTTTTTGTTCGTCCTTAGCCTTGGTGTCTGTGTCGAAATGTATGCAATACATTAATGCATTTTATGGGCACACAGTGGACGACACCGAACGCTTTTAACGATGTTTGGTCGAAAAATTATGTAATGGAGTAATAAGAGAAAATGTTGAAATTAAGGGAAGGTATTCGAATGGGGCACAGTAGAGTTAAAATGGGAAAATTTCTTTCCTTCAGAATGTTACTTTATAGATTGAATTTAACTATGAAGTTGCCTTGGATCAGTTCTTCTCATTGTGTTCCCATTTAAAATGGGAAAAAGGCTATTATGAAGTTGTGCAAATGTATGTAACAGCCAGAAGGAAGTACCTCCGACCCCATAAAGTCCGTCTGTCTGTCTGTATGAACGCGTGGATCTCACAGACTATAAGAGGTAGTACCACAACTTTTTGCATGTATGTAGGTGTATTCTGTACCCACAAATGCGCAGGATCGGCTGCAGTCGCGATGCGCAGCACTTCAGTTCAGTTCGTGTGGGCAGAATAGTTGAAATTTTGCCGTAATATACGATTTCCCATAAATCTCTATAAATATAAAAGAGAGTGTCCTGACTGATTGACTCACTGATTCTCTGACTGACTGACTGATTGGCAATCATCGCACAGCCTAAACGGAAAGAGATAGAAAGCTGAAATTTGGACAGGAAAATCCGCCCACGAGGAAAATGGCCGGAAAATTCTGCATGAAAAAAACTATTTTTCATTCGATTGGCTTCAAACTCGGTTTGTAAGGATAGAATACGAAATAGTTTGAAATGTGATTTTCCGATGTTATAAAATTTGACCCAACGGTCGGAAAATTCCCGGAAAATTTCTGCATGAAAAAAACTATTTTTTCATCTGATTGGCTTGAAACTCGGTTTGCCTCTCACAGAATTCGAAATGAATTGGAAATGTGATTTTTTAATGTTTGAAAATATTTGACCTGACGGTCGGAAAATTCTTGGAAAGCTCTGCATGCAATTACTCTATTTTTCATCCGATTGGCTTGAAACTCGGTTTGTAAGGACAGAATACGAAATAATTAAAAATGTGATTTTTCAATGTCGGAAAATCCACCCCCAGGATTTCAACGTCTGGAAAATTCTACGTGCAAAATAACTATTTTTCATCCGATTCACTTGAAACTCGGTTTGTAAGGTCAAAATGAGAATTCATTTGTGTTTTCATTTTCCGATGTTGGAAATTACGCCGGGATACCCTCTAGGAAGTGAATGGGATGTGGGTGGGATGTGAGTGGGATGTGGGTGGTGAGCAGAAGGGGAGTGGGTGGGTTGTGGGTGGGATGTGGATGGGATGTGGGCGGGAGCGGTGGGGGGGTGGGGGGGATGTGGTTGGTAGGGGGCGGAATGGGAGGGAGTGGGTTGGGATGTGGGTGGGGTGGAAGGGATGTGGGCGGGAAGTGATTGGGAACTAGGGGGAAGGAGGTGGGTGGGAATTGGGTGTAGAGTGGGTGGGATGGGGGTGGGAGTTGGAGGGAAAACCCATCAGCAAAGTTCGATTTCTGGGTTCTACTTGGAATTATTATATCCAATATTGTTTGGTTTTATACTGTTGAAGGCGCAGCGAACAGCGTCGGGTTATTTGCTAGTATTATTTAAAATATTTTTTATATATTGTCTTGGTCATATAAAAAACTTTTTTTCAATGGTCATGTTAACTTTTTGTCAAATGTTATGACTTCAAACCAAGTCTACTCCAACTACTTTAAAATTAAAAAATGTAGTCATGGGCAACAGTACGTATGAGTGATAAACTTTGAATCCTAGTCGCAGACCCTAAAACTTACTTTTTCTCAAAAAAATTTTTTTGCTATGCATTTTATAAACAAATATGCATCGTTTAAGCGGGTATCAGTATGATGTTACATTTTTCCATACATAAAATGTCCGACCTAATGTAGGTGTATACTGTACCCAGATCAAGTTAGCTCCAGAAAAGCTGTCAGAGATACAATTTTTAAGCTTGAACCTAGTGACTCAGTTAGGCCCAATATCTCTCTATTCTGTATACCACAATAAGATCCGAGCAAAAACACCGAAGATATGCAAGTGCGTCTTCCCTTTTATTCAAATAAATTTTAAAATAAAAGGAATTCAAAGCTATGGAAACCACATTACTTGGAACAGGGTATTTTAGCTGTCGTGGCACTCTACCCCAACACTCTAACTTGTTATAATTTGCATTTACGCAAAAAAAGAAAGAAAATCCAATATTTTCCGTTTTTATATTTTATTAAATTTGATTTCGGAATTATCCCAATGCTGCAGGTACGTAAGTACTATAAATTGGTGCATTGATTACAAAAACATGGAGATCACAAGAGATAGTGAAATAAAAATATATAAAAAATAAAATACAATGTTCGTTAAATCCATGTTTGTATTTTTATATTAGTTAACTGAGATTTAAAATGCGTTGCGTTTTCTATAGTCTTAATATTATTGAATGAAATAGTGTTTTTCTGAGCTGGACATGTTTACACTCTGCAAACTATATTTTTCGTTCGCTTTGACACAGCAAGTTGTATATTTTGAAATAAATAGTGAGGCCCTTCTGTCGTTAGAGTCTTATGGATTAGTAATAATGTACAAAGTCTGATCCAGGACTCTGAATCAGTTCCAAGAATTGGTTTATCAAAGTGCGAGATATGGGGTCTATGAGCAAGATTTAATACATATCTTACGATGAAGTTAAGTGTCACCTTAAGCCTTTGCTTACTGTTTGCGTCACTACTATTACTGAGACATGTTTTAGCAGCCAAAAGCCTGAGATGAAGAGGATTGAGTTATTCAAAAGTTAAAAAACATTTCGACATTTCAGGATTTTGCCCCAAACCAAGTGGTTTTAGCCCACTCGCTAATTTCCACAGGATCGCTATTTTTCTATTCCCTTATGTATCAAATAGGAATTTTTATACCCGTTACTCGTAGAGTAAAAAGGGTATACTAAAGTCGTGCAAATGTATGTAACAGGCAGAAGAAATCATTTCCGACCATATAAAGTATATATATTCTTCAACAGCATCAACAGCCGAGACGATATAGACTTGTCCGTCTGTCCGTCCGTCCGTCTGTCCGTCCGTCCGTCTGTCCGTCCGTCCGTCTGTCTGTATGAACACCTAGATCTCAGAGATGGTAAGAGATAGAGGTTTGACATGTATGGGACAAATGCTTCTTTTATCTGCACGCATATCAAGTTTGTTTCAAATTTTGGCCACGCCCTCTCCCGCCCCCGCAATTTGGAAAAAACGTTATATCTCCTACAGTTTTAAAGATAGACAATTTGTACCTTCTAAAGATAGTTAGTAATTAGCAAAATGAATCGATTTGCTGAAAAAATCGGGTGATCGGATGAACGGTTCTCAAGTTATGAGCAAAAAAGTGAACCAAGCCCCCCGCTACCACCCCTCCCATCCTAAAAAAATGTTGCATACTTTTTGGATGGTCACACTAAGGAACGCAGGAACACTGTTAAACATGTTTTTTATGAGTAACGGGTATATCGAAGTCGGTAAGAGCCGACTTTAACTTACGCTCTCGTTTTATATTAGTTAACTGAGATTTAAAATGCGTTGCGTTTTCTATAGTCTTAATATTGAATGAAATAGTGTTTTCTGAGCTGGACATGTTTACACTCTGCAAACTATATTTTCGTTTGCTTTGACACAGCAAGTTGTATACACTTGGCTCTCTCGCTTTAACAATGAACTCTTTAGCACTATTTTGTCTTACTAATGGTTGCAAATTTGCACCCATTCCCCCTTTAACACGCTAAACCTCGTTCTGTACATCGATTGCAAAAATATCGATATGTATTTTTTTTTACTGCGTTTATCGCGTTAGTGCCTTGGTAGCTCTGTGTCACACGTACGGGTTACTTGTCGAAAAAGGGAAATCCCACATATAATCTGTCAGATGTACGCGTGTTTTAGTAGGTGCAAAAATCTTGAGCTTTGCAGACGCGTAAATAAAAAGTCAAAGATTTTGTGGCGATGATGGAGTTGCTACTACATACCCAGAAGAAATTCAGGGGTTTCATTAAAGAAGAGGAATTCTGCCCGACCAAGTTTTTAATGCGGATGAAACTGGACTCTTTTGTTGGAAAAAATGCTAAGTCGAACTTTATCAAAGAATGAAAAAGTAGTTCCGGCTTTAAGGCACAAAAAGATCGTTTTACACTTTTGCTGTGTAGTAATGCATCAGGCGACTCGCTAAAGCCAATGCTTGTTTATAAGTCTTTCAACTCGTGTTTAAAGGGATAGACAAGAGCAAATTACCTGTTTACTGGAAAAAGCAACCCAAAGCTTGGGTAACTGCAGAATTATTTAAAGACTGGTTCGAATTGTTTTGTACCTGAGGTTGAAAATATTTTAAAAAAAGAATTTACATTTTAAAAGCACTATTATTATTGACAATGCCCCAGGACATCCAAAAGATTTAACCCATCCGAATGTCAAAATAAAATTTGCTTCCACCTAATACAACATCACTTCTGCAGCCAATGGATCATCAGGGTATAATTTAAATCTCTGCCATACCACATCAGGCGCTCTATACGCTGGATTTTGGATACAACTGAAACTGGACTCCATCGATGTAACTAGTGGCTTGGAAGAAATTTTCATTAAAGATAGCCTTGAGTTGGTAAACTTATCTTTCGGGAAGAGACTAAATTTAACATTAAATAGATGCTGGAGGAAATTATGGCCAGAGGTTGTTAGAAGCAATGAAATAGAAGTGCCAAAATGTGGATTCCAGGATATATTGGACCTTGCTCACTGATTGAAGGTGAAGGTTTCGACGACATG
>JAEIFU010000772.1:0-99421 GCA_018904235.1 Lordiphosa stackelbergi | reverse complement strand
AATTTGATTTGAGCGTCACGTGACACTGACGTCATTCATATTTTGTGTTGTTGTTTTGTGGAGTTTCCGGCAAACACACAAGCCACAAGAGTACTGGCAGATGGGGGAAGTGAAGAGGTAGGATAGATGCTGAAAAGGGGCAACTGGGTGGGTTCTGGGAAAAATCTGGGTGGGATCTGGTGGTATTTGTGGCTGGAATCTGGTTAGAATTGGGCTGGGATCTGGTTGGGCTCTGAGTGGATTCTGGATGGGATCTGGGTGGGGCCTGGGTGGGATCTGCGCGGGATCTAGGTGACATCTGGGCGGGATCAGGGCGCGAACTGGGTGGGATCTGGGCGGGATCTGGTTGGGATGGGGCCTGGATCTGGGATGGGATCTGGATAGAATTTGGGTAGGATCTGAGTCTGATCTAGGCGGGATCTGAATGGGATATGGAAGAGATCTGGTTGGGGTCTGGTTGGGATATGGAAGTGATCTGGGCGGGATCTGGGTGGGATCTGGATGTCATTTGGAAGGGATCTGGGTGGATTCTGGATGGGATTTGGGTGGATCTGGGGATCTGGAAGAGATCTGGGCGGGATCTGGAAGGGATCTGGATGGCATCTGGAAGGGATCTGGGATCTGGGTGGTATCTGGGTAGGATCTGGGCGGTATCTACGTGGGATCAGCGTAGAATCTGAGTGGGATCTAGTAGCTTGGTTAGATCTGGGTGGGATCTGGATTTTCTGGATTTCTACTGCCCGTTAATTTTTTCTTCTTTCAGAAAAGTTCCCTTGCTGATTACAATACCATTGAGAGAGAGCTTGTGATTTAAAATAAGCTCTTAGACTAAGCATCATGTTTCACATCAAAGACTCGTGAGTGCTAGCTACACTCTCACCATTTTTGTTCTTTTTGTGACTATTTTATGACAAGTTCCCATATAACCACTTTTCTGTTTGCGTGGCCCCCCACTTTTGTTTGCCTCATGGTGGGCGTGATAATTTTTATAACGTATTTTTATACCATTGCAAAGGGTATTATAATGTTGCCCAGAAGTTTGCAAATTGCAACGCATAGAAATATTTATTTCCGAATATAAACTATATATATTCTTGATCAGGGTGACGAGCTGAGTCGATTGAGCTTTGTCCGTCCGTCTGTCTGTTTCTACGCAAACTAGTCTCTCAGTTATAAAGCTATCGAGCTGAAACTTTGCACAGAGTCTTCTTTTTCTTGCACACTGCTAATATGTCGGAACCGACCGGATCGGATGACTATATCTTATAACTGCCATAGGAACTATCGGTCGAAAAGTGGGTCTTTGTGAGAAAAACTTTTTTGTTATTATTGTATCAGCATCAACAGCGGAGTCGATTTAGCCTTGTCAGTCCGTTCCGTCCGTCTGTCTGTATGAACACCTAGATCTTGAGATTATAAGAGCTAGAGCCACCAAATTTGACAATGCTTCTTTTATCTGAAGCAGATCAAGTTTGTTTCAAATTTTGTGCCACGCCCACCCCCGCCCCCGCAATTTGGAAAATGTTGAATATCTCCTACATTTTTTAAGATAGAGATTCGTACTGGAAGATAGTTAGTAATTGACAAAATGAATCATTTGCCAAGAAATACAAAATCGGTTGAACGTTTATTAAGAGCGGACATAAAACTGCTAGCCGAGTTCGAAAAAATGTTGCATACTTTTTGGAGGGTCACACTAAGGAACGCGGGAACACTGTATTTTATGGACGTTGACGTACAATGCGCAGTACGTTCAAGTGGCCCATGCGACACCAAGCCACGGCTTGTTACGCGCGAACCCTAGACAAAATAGTAGCATAAAATAGTAACCGAACCGACCGAGAGGCGGAGACACTAACTTGTGACACGTAATCGCGGAGGAAAAACATAAAGTAATATCAACTACGGGTTAAATATGTTAAAATAGATGTTTTTAAAGCAGGAAGAGAAGCTTCCGAGTTGATTACACGGTAGAGTTTATTGTAATCAGCACAGAGAATACGAAACGGTTCATGCAAAGCATAGTTAGTGGTACAACGATTTAGTGATAGGGGTATAAAATTGCGAGTCGGTCTAATAGGAACGTTGAGGTTAATTTGGCCAACCAACTCAGATGAGTCGATTTCACCATTAATCAATCTATGTATAAATATTACACCAAGCATAACTCTACGGTTAATGAGGGAGGGAACGTTAATCAAAATGTAGCCTACTAGAGTATGATGGTAAACGGACCTCAGGATTCCAGTTTAAGCCACGAAGAGCAAACAATAAAAACTGCTTTTGCACAGATTCAATTCTATCTTGATGGGTCGAATATTGCGGAGACCACACACAGGATCCGTACTCGAGTATGGGACGGACAAGAGAAATGTACAAAATTTTCGTTGTATATGGATCGTCAAATTCTTTCGACCAGCGCTTAATAAACCCAAGAATACTCCTGGCCTTACAAACAGTAGCCGTTATATGGGAGTCAAATTTAAGTCGGTGATCAAGGATTACACCAAGATCATTTACTTCATTGACTGTATCATTCAAACACTCTAGTGGGACATTATTTATCAAATAAGAACAGAATTGTGGTGAGCTTCTGTAAAATGTCATAACCTTACACTTGGAACTGTTTAGGTTTAACAGATTATCTTTACACCAAGACTGAAATGCATCCAAGTCAGCTTGCAAATTAAAGCGGGAAACCAAATCATTATATGTTAAACATAGTTTCACATCATCGGCGTACATAAGCACACGAGAGTGAGTCAAGACTGACGGGAGATCATTTATGAAGAGTGTAAAAAGCAATGGACCCAAGTGACTACCTTGGGGTACACCAGAGGTAACCTGGATTGGTTGGGAATACGAATTACAGAAAAGAACTTTTTGTGTTCTAGAACTTAAATAATCAGAGATCCAAATAAGAAGGTTAGTTGGAAAACCAATTAAACTAAGTTTGTGAAGCAGCAAGGAGTGATTGACAGAGTCAAAAGCCTTACTAAAATCAGTATAAATCACGTCAGTCTGCATATTACATAAGAATCCTTTGATCACTAATGATGTAAGCTCTAATAAGTTAGTTGTGGTGGATCGACGCTTCACAAAGCCGTGTTGATAGGGTGAAATAATGGAACTGCATAAATGCTGCAATTGAGATGTCATAATTCTTTGAAATACCTCTATAATTCTCAACATCAGACTTATTACCTTTTTTATGGAGAGGAATGATAAAAGATTCCTTCCATAACATAGGGAAAGTGGATGATAACAGAGACAATTCAAATAATTTATGAATAGGCTTACAAAGTGCATCAGCGCAAAACCTAAGTACACAACCAGGTACTCCGTCGGGTCCAGGTGCATAGACAGGTTTTACAGAGTTAAGATCACAAAGGAGTGAGCTTTCAGTTATAACAGGGCTAAAAATACAATTAGACTTATTCAGCCGATAAGGGTATGGTTGATTAGCAGAAAAGCTTGTGGACGAGTAGGTTGACGTAAAAAACTCCGCAAATAGATCGGCTATGGCCTGATCGGTGTTCGCTTTCATATTACCATAACGCACAGATGAGGGGATAGTGGAAGATTTTCGTTTAGAATTAACAAACGAATAAAACTGCTTAGGATTTTGCGAGAATTGCAGCCTGCAACGGTTAAGATAGTCTTTATAACATTGTGCATTAAGCACATTGAATCTAGAACGAACATCAACATATTTAGAAAAATCAGATGATTTTTTCGAAATCTTATACTTTTTGAAATACCTTGACTTCTTGTTTTTTAAATTATTTAGTTCTCTTGTGAACCAAGGCTGCCTATCTGAACAGCGAGGGAGCTCAAGTGGAACACAAACATCAAAAAGCGAATACAAGGTTTCATAAAAAAGTTTTATGGCGACATCAATATCTGTACAATTGTACAATTGAGACCAATCGGTTTCAAAAATTAAATCACTGAGTTTCATAAAATCTGCTTTTTGAAAACAGCGTGTTTTAGCCGTCGAATTTCCAGAAGCAGAGCACACACAAGAAGGCAAATCGATAGTAAGTTCAACTGTAGGATGAAAGGGGTCCTCAGGAAACACCAATGGGTCGATTCTAGATGCAACATTGCCGGGAGGATCCAACAGAAAGATTAAATCAAGAGCTCTGTTCGTCGAGTTCCGAATAGGATTGACTTGTGAAAACGACAACTCATAAAGTCCATCGATAAAATTATGGGATTTCGATGGAAAAAGTGCATTTGATTCATCATTCGTGGACCACATTACTTCCGGCAAGTTGAAATCTCCAAGAACAACCAAAAGGTCACTGTTTGACAGTAATAGGGAGACCGACTCGATAGCAGAAAGGTGAGATGAGTAAACTGTGGCATCAGAGCGTGGAGGAATATAGGAGCAAGTAATAAAAACGGAAAAAGTAGACAAAGTTATTTTAACACTTATAAACTCGATGTCAAGGGGAATCAAAGTATCTGTCAACTCCGACGAGAGGCCGGAATCTACAGCAATTAAAACCCCTCCTCCAACGCGAGAAGAGCGATCGCGTCTATAAGTGGTGTATTTAGCAGGAAAAATTGTGGAATCTGAGATGTCCGATTTTAACCACGTCTCAATAAAAACTAGAACATGAAAATCGAAAGATATTCTGTCAACAAACAGTTTTGCTAATTTAGAATTAAGACCACGGACATTTTGATAAGCAAGCAGAAGGGAGGACATTAGTTTTTTGACACCACAGTAGAAGTAGAGGAACCTGAAGGGTTAGAAGATATAGAAGGCAAATAAATAGGAGAGCGAGTTTTCTTTTTTGGGAACATATTCTTTAACAATTAAATGTTCCGGCCAGAAATGCTCTGAACAAATAGTATTAAAGATTTTATCTGGGACGCTAACTTTAAAAGAGGCAACATCCCTTTTATATGAAAATTTGAACTTATCTACCAAAACATCTCCGGCTTGAATTTTGGCCTTAATGTAGGCTTTAACATCATCAGATGTGAGATCAGGGGGCAAGTCGAGAAACAAAGATATGCTTCTTCGGAGGAATACCTGTGAGAGGCTTTAGAGCCCTTGATTCCCCAGTTACATCAGTAATAGATACCGAAATAGGGGAGCAGCCACCACCGCACTCTCTTTAGGTATATCCACAGCAGGGAGGATCGGGACCCCCTGGACGGGCGTTTCGGACCCAACATCTGATATCACATGACCAGTATCAGAGATGCCACTGTCTGTAGTGTTAAAATCTCCAGTACCAATTATCTTCCGAGCTGGAGCCGGGGTATTAAAAAATATCAGACGCTGGACATTAGGAGTCGATGGGCACTGGGCTTGGGCGGGAACAGAAAGAGCATTTTGCTTCTGAGGCACACCCGAATTAATAGTTTTTTTTGCGCTTCGGAGACTCTTTCATCAGTTTTAAACTGGAGAATTGAGAATCCATAGTCACAAACTCGTCAGTAAGTTTGACAAGTTTGGAATAAACGCTCTTAAAACCAACTCTAGTCTGCCTCATGAACACTTTCATTTCCATCCCGACTCCTCGGCAAGCCCCAAAAGTCCACGACAGCCCGTTGAATAGCTCGACAAAGTCTTTTACCCTGGCATTGTTAAACATGTTTTTTCATGAGTAACGGGTATATCGAAGTCGGTTAGAGCCGACTTTAACTTACGCTCTCGTTTTTTAATGTTAACGTATCCCACTTCAGCGATTATTAATATTAAACGCTTTTATACAGATTTGGAAGTTTTTGTCAAAATCGAATGACTATATCTTATAGCTGTCATAGGAACTATCGGTCGAAAAATGGGTTTTATTTAGAAAAATAGTTTGTTTTAATGCTGGCGTTCTTAAACTCTGATGGATTAAATTATTTGCAAGGGTATAAAAACTTCGGCAAAGACGAAGTTTGCTTGGCATTCTCGTTATAATTATATTATACGTACATACACATAATTATGTTGTTCTAAATTGGAAACATACATGTAATTTAATTTGAATTATTTTAAAAACTTTCGTAAATAATTTTTTTTCGGTAGCGGGTTGCGTCTATGAGAAATTTCGCTGGCCTCTTCCATTCTGATCCATTTAATATCGTTTTCATCTCCATTTCATTAAGCACAGATTTTCCCCACATATTGATTCGGAGCTCTTTAAATATTGGACAGGTCGCACAGAAATGAGCCACGTCTTTCCTCTTCATACTTCAGCAACATTCTGATGGTGGGGAATATAATTTAATGCCAGCATCTCTGTCCGAGCTTTAAAAATAAAAATATAAAGATAGTCCAGCAGTCGTCTTCGTCTTTGATTCGTATATGTGTTACGAGTTTCGCTTCCTAGTGCAGAGATTGCTTGTAGCAGGGCACCTTGAGAGATGCTCCAAGTATCGGGTAGCAAAAGGTCCAGGTGAATTCCAAAGTCCCGAGCGAGACTTTCCCATGATTTGAAGCAGAGATTAAAACCAAAACAAATAACAGTTTGGGTTACGGTTACTGTTTTGGCCGATCGCTTTTTTCCGGTTACGACTATATTACGGTTGTGAGATATGGGTTACGGTTAGGGTTACGGTTATTAGCCTTCTTCTGTTTCGGGTTTCGGTTAGGGTTACGGTTATTAGTATAAAATATTACTTTGATAAATATTGCCCCATTTGGAATCGCATTTATTCAGTAAATGTACTTAGTTCAAATTTCTTATACAAAATTTTCACCATTATTTTCGCCTATTTTAAAGTTTGACATTATAAGTATTAACTAATGTATAAGAAACTACTTCATTCGCAAAAGTATCGAGTTAAGTTTAACTAATTAGATTAATATACATTGGTCAACGAATATATTATTTTTCGCTATGTACCTTCATGTAACAAATGTTTATTCTCTGAAATGCTCTTAATAATATGTAATTACATTTAATCATATAATAGCTTTAGTTTGACGTTCAAGCGAGTCCTGTGAGGCGTCATTATAAATATTACTCATGAAAACCAACACTTACTTTTGTGGGCGTTTCTGCTAACACAACTTTTGATAACTTAGAAAGATGTGCAAATATGGTTCATTTTTTTTCCCACCATTCCAATATGTCTACCTTGCGTAGCAATCATGTTTGTTTTAGAACCATATTAAATGAAAAAGTGAGATTGTTAATTAAAACTGTTTAATTTTCATATTTTTTTTTGCACGTGATAACAATTTACCATGCTTAAGCCGTCAGCCTCTGCTGAGGGAAAATACTTGTATGCCTAGGTTCACCTTATTAATTCCACCATAAGCACGCATACGACAAAGTGAGTCAGAGTTAGACAGAGTGCTACGCAAAAGCCAAAACTGGCAATGTCCTTCGCACTCGTGATAGGGAATAGAAAAACGCCTGTCTTGAAATTAAACACAAAGTTAATGTTTCTTTGCTAAAATAAAATTAGCAACACACTTTCATTTCACAAAAACATTTTATTTTGCCAACAATTCAGCCTTCGGTACATGGAGCTGGCTGCGGCGAATCTTCAGATGCGTTTTGGAGTGACGATCTAGCAGTATGTTTCCAAAATCAAGAACACTACTTATACCTTCAGCCCCACACAAAATACACCCGAAAGTTAATGCCTGTTGCCTGGTCACACTACATAGTCGGAGCGGCTCTGGAAATTATCAAACAATTTTCGCGCCGACAAAATTTCCAGTGTCTGAGTACCTAGCATAAACTCTAAAAATAAAGATAAAAAGTTGAAACTTAAAATATTTACTATTTATATTATAAGTTAATTTCGAATTAATTTTTTTTCCGGTGTGACCACGCCACCCCCGCCCCCTACATACATCCGCTCCGTCAGTTCAAAAGCTATGTCTACTTAACTTTTGCACGAAGCTTTTAGGTACATTTACGCTCTGCATTGGTTGCCATAGGAGCGATCGGCCGAAAAACTCGTTTTAGTGTTTTCCATGCTTTTTCATAATTCTAGCAAGTTTTACGAAAATCGGAATACTATATAGTCAAACTGCCTTAGAAAAGGTAGGTCTAAGAAATATACTTAATAAGAAAAACTTTTTTGTTGTCAATGATATCACTCCAAAACTCAAAATTTTTAAATATAATATGTTTCCACATAATTCTGCTAAGTTGGACCAAACTTTGATTGACTGTAGCATATAGCTGCCATAGGAATAATCGGACGAATGAATAAAATTGTGGAATGCAAATTATTGAAAAATCTTCAATTATATAAATATTAAAAGCTGCAACGTTGGTTGAGCCGAAGATAACTTTCCTCTATTTTTTGATGTCATTCAACTTTCAAGAAAAGAATTTCGGTTCATTTGGTCGCGCTCTCAGTTAACCAAACTTATAGCAAACCGCTATGACGAAAATTTACCTTGTCTACATATATTCAAATATTTCTTAGTTGCGCAAGTATGCACTTAAGTTGTTAACTCTATTTAAATATATACACAATTACACAGACTTCCATATTAGCACTTTCGGCAATCCGGCGTAATCTTGGTAGTTCTGGTCCACGAAACACAATAATTGAGAATATGTTATACTTAAAATATGTTGCAACATTAACATTAAATACATCCTGAAACAAAAGCATTTATAATTTAAACTCAGTACACTATAAAATACATACCTTTATGAGTATTTCGCATATTTTGAAGCGCCATAATATACAATCCTATTAGAATGGCTCATAATCAAACATTCACAAAATTTCAAGCACAAACAAGGCACAAATAGCTTAGCACAAACTGGTCACTTTAACGGGCTGTACCAGTGATGGGCAAAAAAAATATTTCTTCATATTTTTATTTAGGGTAGACATTTATTTAACGGAAATAATAATTATATAATGAAAATAATAAAAAATAATTTTGGACTTTATGCCAAAAAATTGGGAATACCGCCCAATGTGCAATGTACGCTCAGTGAAATTCAATTAAAGGCAGATCCGTTTAGTCACCTTAAAAAGTATTGGAACCAGAAGGCATCTTCCAATACTATTCTCCCTGTTACATTGGTCTCTCTATTTCTATTTTTATCTTAAAAAGAGCATTAACAGTTAGTTTAGGCTAAAGCTTACCCATTATTCAGAGTTTGTGAACGTTTTGAAGCGAAATTCGGTTGAAGGCAGTGTGTTTCAAGTCCTCAAGTAAGAAGAAGGTGCAAAATATTCTTAATTTGATTGTTTGATTATGTATACGTTTTTAATTTAAACAGATTCAGATTTAATTTAACGATTAATCGGATGTTTACTGTCAACAACTGGACAAATTGAATGCGCCATCAACGAGAAACGGCCAGAATTGATCAATCGTAAGGGTGTCATTTTCCATCATGACAACGCCAGCCACACACATCTTTGATGACCCGGCAAAACTGGGACAGCTTGGCTGGGAACCCAAAACTAAAAGACTACCATTTATTCGATCTTTGCAGAACTCCTTAAATGGTAAAACTTCGGCAATGATGAGGCTATAAAATCGCACTGGTTCAGTTTTTGCAGATAAAGGCCAGAAGTTCTGTGAGCGTGGGAATACAAAATTTGCCGGGAAGATGGCAAAAGGTTATCGAACAAAATGGAAATATATATTTGATTAAAGTTCATTCTAAGTTTGATTAAAAATGCATTTACTTTCTTTTGAAAAATCCGCAATTTCTTTTTGGGCAACCCAATATATAATACTAGCAAATAACACGACGCGCTTCGCTGCGCCTTCAACAGTATAGAACCAAACAATATTGGATATAATAATACCACGTAGAACCCAGAAATCGAACTTTGCTGATGGGTTTTCCTTCCGATTTGCCGATTTGATTTCAAAAGTACGGTAAGACGGAATATTCTTGGATCCAAGCCGAAAATACTGAAATCAAGCAGGAATTTCTGAGACGTTCGCAGTCAAGATTAATTGTCTTCTCCAATGCAAGCAGTTTTTGCCCTAAAAAATTCAAGGAGAAAAAATCTAAATTGAAGCCAATTTCTATCTCGCCGATTCGTGCTAGATTTCTTCGGGTGTAGGTGCTTGGTAAAAGACATATTTGATGTTAGTGTTATGCCTAGATACTTATACTCTTTGACCACATCTAAGGGCGTGTCATTCAAGCTCCACTCTTCAGTTTTCGCAAGAAGACCTCTGCCTGCTCGAACTACCATTACTTTTGACTTCGTGGTGTTGATCCTTAGGCTACACTTTTGACAATATGCATACGCGGCATTAATCATGTTCTGCATGACTTGTGGGCTGTCGGCAAAAAGGATCATATCGTCCGTGTACATGAGAATTTTTAAGTTCATCTGTCCAAATTGTACTCCCCCAGGTTGCTCTTGTTGGTAAAGGTGTTCGAACAGTGCGTAGATGAATCTTTAGACTGCTGCTTTGGGTAAAGGTTTTCGAGCAGTGTGTATATTGAAAGGGACTCTCGCCCGTATGAGTCCGAAGGTGAGTTTTCAGAAGCCAGTTCTGGGTAAAGGTTTTCGAACACTGTGGACATTCCAAGGTCCGCTTGTCAGTATGAGTGAACAGATGTCTCGTTAGATATGCTTTAGTGAAAAAGGTTTTCGAGCATTAGAAGCATTTAAATGATCGCTGCCCAGAATAAGTGCGTGAATGGTTCTTCAGATATGCGTTTTTAACAAAGGATTTCGAGCATTGGAAGCATTTAAACCGTCGTACTTCGTTTTGAGTGCAAAGTTGCACCTTTTTCCTTTTGCCATTTTCGCCATCTTCTTCTGTGATAGATTCCAAATCGTCTTCATCGCTCTCTTCGCTTACGCTGTTAAAGGTCTGCTCCAAAGGGTCTTGCAACTAATCCTGGTTGGTCGATTCACCAATGAAGATTTTGTTGCTATTCTGCTCCATCAGCTGAACACTCTTCTTAAATCGCGCTTTAAATTTAAACGCAGGGGGGGCCGGTTCTCGGAACCCCTGAACCCAAGGTTTTGGTTCGAACCTCGGTTCGCTTGAATATAAAAGAATAGTTTCGATTTAAGAATACTTATTTCTTTAAGTAATGTTCTATACTTTAATAACGTAATTTTAGTTGTCAAATTAGGTCGCTGACATTTAAAACATTTGAGAACTGCTTAGTTTAAGTTAAAAAGCATTATATCTTCTAGGAGCTGTTCATTAGGTTGGACCCCCTGAGTATGAAATTTTTAAGGTCATGGTCTCAACCCCCTATCTGATGCTTTTTGATGTATAATAAGCGTAAATAAAAGCAAAAGTTAAAAAAGTAGAGTTTTAACGGGCGCGAATTGCCTCTAAAGTTTTTGTATATAACTCATACGCAGTGTTGCCTTTTATCATAATTTTTTTCATTTAAAAATTGTCGGCGTTGATTTTATTTAAAAACTATTCGAATGAAAAATAATAAAAGGCTACTACCAGGTGGTATTTCGAACAATGACAGCAATTGAAATGAACTAATAAATTCGTTGTTAAAATTTGTATTTGGTGAACGTGTCGTATGATTAATATTTTTCAAAGCTTTGAGGCCCTGTCGCGCCCATTTAAAATTAAAATAAAATTTTTTGACTTTCACAATTATTAATTATACAACAAATATAAGCTTTGGGAATGCTGAGACCAAGTTTTTCTGTTTGGTTTGGGGTCCGCTCTACTGTTCATCTATACCAGCTCTCAGATCATTAAGATCAAATTTAAGTGTTAAAAAGGCAGTCGGGACAATATTTTTAAATTCCCGGCTATTTTCACATCATTTACAGATTTTATTTTTAATATTTATTCTCTTCTTCGCAGTCCAACGTTGAGTCATTTAAAGTTGCATTTTGAAAACTCTTATTAGGAATTTGTTTTTGGAGCTTCAGCATGTCTGTAATATGAAATGGTGGAAGCCCTACTAATGTCAAACTTAACTTCCTTCAAAAAATCCTTAACTAAATTTAGAGTGTGTGCAGCACACCAAACTGTAATTATAGAATCCTCCAGGTATTCTATTGAGGTTATTTGGAGAAACCTTCATCACCATTACATACATCATAGTTGCATGCCCCTAGCCAGCATTTTATGAATTTTCAAATCACATGGTCATAAATGTGCCCGTTTTCTGATCACTTTTGTCGGGAGAAAATGTTACCCTAGCCACGACTCTTCATGAGGAGTGGTTTATACCACGTTTTTCAGATCAGTTTCGATTCATTTTCGAGTCATTCGGGAGTTTTTTCGAGTCGTTTTTTAATGAGTCACTAATTGAGCAAATGCATGAGTCATTTCCGAGTCTTTCTTTAATCGCTCATGAAACTAATCTCTTTTTAATCATCAAAAGAGCTCGAATAAGACTCGTCAAGGTGATTCTTGTTAAAATGATCTTCCAAGTGGGCCTTTTCTGCTCTACAGTTGTCATTTAAAAGTTCTCCTGCTCGAATTTGCTGCTCGATTTCGCCCGCTCCATATTCGCTCCTTTAATGACGGTGAAAGTATAAATCTTACCTAAAAAAGTCAAAAGATTAGAGAACAAATTCTTAAATTTTTCAAGTCAGATTCCTTATTTTCTATATTTTCCTGTATCTCTGGAAAAACTTTTTATTTTAACCTCCAGTCACCTCTTCGATTATATTCAGTTTCCGAGTCGGTGAATATATTTAGCCAGTTTTTGTTGGTGGCATCTGCCAAACGGGACATGCAAACGCGACATTGTTTAGCCTTTTGTGTGTCCTTTACTTTGTATGACATTACACAGCGTAATTTCTTTTGATAGTAACGAATTAAGCCGGGTATCCAGCAACGCGGAAACTAAAAATTCCTCTCAAACTTCATACAAAATAAATGGAGGAAAGCTAACTTCGGCTCGACCGAAGTTTATATACCCTTGGAGCATGATATATGCCTGCCAGTTTTTTATATGGCAGCTATACGATATATTCATCCGATTTCGATCAAACTCTCCAAAATTGTGTTGAGACAGATAATATTCATAGATGGAACGTACAAAAACGCTACCATTGAAAACAAAAAAGTTTTTCTCACTAAAACTATTTTTTCGACCGATCAATCCTATGGCAGCTTTATGCTATAGTCATCCGATTTGGATCAGACTTGACAGAATTGTGTGTTAGCATATCATATTGATCAGTAATGAGTTTGGGAGCGATAGCATTGAAAACAAAAAAGTTTTTCATACTAAAATTTTTTCTTACAAATTAAATTTTTTTTTTGAGACCTATCTTTTGTATGTCAGCTATACTATATAGTTGTTCGATTTTGATAAATCTCTGTGAAATTATGTGAAATCATAGAAAACTTATAAAAACGAGGGTTGGGAGCGATAACATTAAAAACAAAAAAGTTTTTCTAACTAAAACTACCTTTTCAACCGATCGTTCCTATGGTAGCTATATGCTATAGTCATCCGATCCGGACGGTTCCGACAAATGTGCAGCGTATTTGTACCAAAAGACTTCGTGCAAAGTTTGGTTACGATAGCTTTTAGCTGTTGATGCTGATCAAGAATATATATACTTGTCGTGTCACCGTGTTATTTAGGGTTGAAACACTGGAATGTCAATATGTTGGGACACGTGGTCTTTAGTCTAGTAGGCCCTGCTAACAAGTTGCTTAGTCTAGTTCGACGCGAGGCGTCGGTTGCACGATTGGTCGAAACGGGGCCTCGGTTGCAAGGTCGTCGGGTGTGGTTCGGTGTATGGGAAGGGTAAAAAAGCAGTGTTGAGCGTAGAACTGGGACACTATTACTAGAACCTTGTCCAAGTAAACATCGGAACTCGCTACGCTCCTAACAATGAAGGAAGCCTCAAGCAAAAAGGCTAACCAGCCTTCGACATACTTTATAGGGGGAAAAAAGAGAGAGAGAGTTTGAACTGTGCGGACGTGTTTGTGTCGGGCTCCAGTTTTAAACGTTATTAAAGCCACCTAAAACAAAACAAACCATCAGCTGTTGTCACTACACTGGAGAAGGTGCTTACGATGCCGGTCTTATTGATCCGCTCCTTTAAGTCCCAGCTCAGGCAAAATTTAAAAGTTTTAATTTCTTGACCGGCCATTAGCACTTGAGAGCCACTCGACATTAAAGCTTAGTACTCAGACAAACTAAATCGATTTAGCTGGGTGTCAACTCCATATAAAAACGAGAAAGGCAAAGCTAACTTTGTCTGTACCGAAGTTTTGATAGATACACTTGAAATAGCTTGTCTCAACGGTTAGCGACTTCGACCAAACTTCGCAGATCAGCCTAAAAACATTACATATTACCCATGACCGTGTTTGTGAGCAGTAATATTGAGAACAAAACAGTTTTTCTAACTAAAACCCATTTTCCGAACGAACATTTGTATGGCAGCTACAAGAAGTAGTCATCCGTTCCGGTCGGTTCCGACATATTAGCAGCGTGCAGTGAAAAGAAGACTCTGTGCGAAGTTTCAGCTCGATAGCTCCAAAACTGAGGGACTAGTTCGCGTAGAAACAGACAGACGGACAAGCTGATCAAGAATATATATACTTTATGTGGTCGGAGATGATTCCTTCTATGCGTTGCAAACTTCTGGGCAAAATTATAATACACTTTTCAAGTGTATAAAAAGGGTGTCGGAAAGCTTTCGTAAAATTCGGACAGGCCTCCTATGCTCGGTCGAACTCAGACAAACTAAAATTTCCGTTCATACCCATCGGAAATTTCGTAGTGCCGCTAACATGACAGGCACAATTCCGATGGGGTGGTAGTAGAAAAAATTGTTTGTAATTTCTCCGACAGCCACCCGTCGGAATGTCAGCAGCAAAAGTTCGACCAAAATCGTCGATTGGCATAATTTGAAACCAATGGTAAGATTTTGCATTGCCCATGACTTCTACATTCCATATATCCCCCACAAATCCCTAAATATTTGCAAGTACAATTAACTAAATTCAAATGCAAGCAAATCAGAGCAGTGAGACCGTTTCACACTTGGTGGTATTTTGATGAAGTGTGGTATTTTGGCGTTGAACAGTCACACTGCATCGTCCGCTGGGTAAGCCATCGGAATAAGTTGTCAATTTAGCTGGCGGACGATTTAGTTTGTCTGAGTACTAAGCTTAACGAAAGGCTGGAGAAAGGCGCAACAACTGTAGAAAGTGCCTCTTGAGTGAATACTCACATACACATACAAAACAGGGAGTGATACCTGCCGACAAAAAAGCACATTAATTGAGGCACAACACATACGCAGGCGCAGTGGATCGCGATATTCCCCTAGTTTTGGCTATCAGAACGCCACGTTCTTCATCACAACACCGGTAAGCAATTTCACTTAATTGCCATCGAAAGCGCAGGGAAACGCCGGTAATCAAAGAAAGTTATGTGCGTCAAGTTAGCATCGAAAAAATAGCGTCTATTTGGAACGATGGAATCTGGAACACTAGGGCAATTTTCATTTTTTGATTTATTCCTTAATTATCCAACCAATTTAGAATCTGTAAATGCAATATTATTAAGAATTGCATAAATTATTGATTTATATATCCTTTAGGTGAATTTATGCATTGCTGGTTATAAGTAAATGAAGTTGAAAAATCGGCTTCCCACATTTTTGGTTATATCTCCACTTTCAGGAGATGTACCATAATAGGCTATATACCATGTTATAGGACACAGTTTCAAGAGTATTTTGAAAGAAAAATCATGCAAATCGTGTGAAACTTTTTGAGAAAAGTTCTTATAAGTGGACCAACCTCTTCTTTTTCCCATACAAAATTAACCAAAAAAATTACATTTTTAAATCATGCCCTTTAACTCCACTTTAAGGAGATGTACCCACATACTGCTTATACCATCATGAAATACATATATTCAAGGGTATCTACAACAAATTTGATCCAAATCGTGTGAACAGTTTTTGAGAAAAACGCTTGTAAGTGGGGGTGCCTTGAAATAAAATTTTAAAATTACAAAAAGTCCGCCATTTCAGCAATCGGAACCAGTCATGGAACTAGTTATAAAAAAAAGTGTTTTGAAGTAAAATTGAGTTAAATTAAGTTAAGTTAAAGGCCTGTATCAGCACTGCGGAAAATTCCCGCCGGGAATTTGCTATTTATTTCTTGTGTGTGTGGAACATCCCGGATGGCACAAAACATCACTGCAACATGTTGTTAACTGCATTACTTTGTAATGCAATCTTCTCCAAAATAGTATAACCTCTTGGTTGTATGCCAATCAAATGAAGTCTCTCATCGTAAGATGCCTAAACTCATTCGCATTTATATTAGAGATTTTGTGGCCGGATCAGTACCTTGGTTTTGGTCGATGGGCGAACTGCTGGATCATAGCCAAAACCATACGAAAATTACTTAAGTGCGACTCCTAGGATCAAGAGTCCCATATATAGATACCGCGCTACCTTGGCATTTCTCCGGACCGCCGGTTGACCGGGAAAGTCCATGTGACTCGGGCAGTAGCTACGGCATTGGAGCTCCATTGACTTCTTAGTCGTAGTAGCGGTTTATCTGGGCGATCCCGTTATGGGGTACGGCATGATCCACTGCCCTCAAGAAACTAGAGTCTTTATGTGGTCCATACAACTTCATATATATACATATACCGCGGTGTGGACGCTTTGCCATTATGCGCCCAAACCAATATGCACACCAGCAGGAATTATGACCAATTGGTGCACCACTCCAACAGATTTGCCTATGATCTGGCGACACACAGATTGAGAAGGCGTCTTAAACAACGACATCTCTCCGACCTTTTTGTCTATAGACAGCATCCCTCTGGCGGCCTCATCAATTTGACATAGGTGTGCCTTTGGCACCATTCCATACCAATCTTTGCACGCTGATGGTTCCCCAGCCAGATGACAGCCCATAATAAAAAAATATAAAAGCATTCCCCCCAAAGTGTTCGCTCATCACATCCAAAATAATTGTTGGCAATATATTCCTGAGCTGTGTATCAGCTGTTCTCTCCATCCACACACGCTATCGATATGCCAACTATCGATAAGAAACTGTGGATTACGTTCATGTTGCTGGATACACAAGCAACGAAAAGGTAAACTAAAAATTCCTGCCACAGTTTTTTTAGAGCGAAGCTCTTTTACGGACGTCAGACTGGGGGAGTAAATCTTGAAAAATTTTGTCTTTGCGACAGATTTTTTGGGGGATGTCTTTGAATTCTCTCTTTGTGTTTTGTATATGCAAAATCAGCAGCTTTCATCTTTGCAGTAGAAGCAGGTGGGTTGTGTGTGGAGTGGGATAGTGTGAGGTGGAAGTGGGGGGAAGAGGTGCGAATCAGGTGAAGATTTGGTGAGGATCTGGCGGGGATTTGGTGCTAATCTGGTGTGGATCTGGTGGGGATCTAGTGTGGATCAGGTGGTGATCTGGTGGGGATCTGATGGAGATCTGGTGGGGATCTGGTGAGGATCTGGTGGTGATCTGGTGGGGATCCGATGGAGATCTGGTGGGGATCTGGTGAGGATCTGGTGGTGATCTGGTGGGATCTGGTTTAAATCTAGTGGGGATCTGGTGAGGATCAGGTGGGGATCTCGGCGAGATGTGGTGGGGATCTGGTGGGGATCTGTTGGAGATCTGGTGAAGATTTGGTGGGGATCTGAAGAGGATCATGTGGGAATCCGGGAGAGATCTGGTGGGGATCTGGTGAGGATCTGGGGTGGGACAGGTGGGGATCTGGTTTAGGTCTGGTAGGGATTTGGTGGGGATCACCAGAGAGTGGCTGCATTGAGGTCAAGTTTTGAATTTTGTGCTAAAAAAATATACTGTTATCTGTTAGACAGTGATTTAACAATGACTTAACAGTGACTTAACAGTGACTTAACAGTGACTTAACAGTGACGTAACAGTGACTTAACAGTGACTTAAAAGTTACTCAATAGTGACTTAACAGTGACTTAACAGCGACGTAACAGTGACTTAACAGTGACTTAACAGTGACTTAACAGTAACTTAATAGTGACTTGACAGTGACCTATTATTTTTAAAATTATATAACATTTATTTATACAGAATCCAAAAGGTGTATTTTTTCCATTACTTAAGTCGGTTGTATGAACGTAAAGCGCTTCGCTCGTACCGTGCGTCCCATGACACACACTCTTTTTTATGAAGTTTGACAGGAATTTTTAGTTTCCGTGGTGCTGGATACCCGGCTTAAGGCTTTGTGAAGACCGAAAAAACAAGTCTCAATAACTAATTTTTCCAACGCCTTCGACCCTTATTTAGTGTGACCATACAAATCGTCGCTAACTTTTCTTTTCAAGATTGCGCGATAACGAGGAGATGTACCAACATGCACGATACCTCAAACGATGCGTATTTTAATTCTCTATTTTATAAAAAAAGAATTACGACAATCGTGTGAACAGATTTTGAGAAATTTAATTTTTTCTACTTTCATCGTAGCCCTAGTCATAAAAAATACCAAATGGCGTGTAGCATTACCAACATATACAGAGGCCCTGGTGCTTGAAAATAAATATGACTTACAAATTGTCGCTAACTTTTCTTTTCAATATTGCGCGATAACTAGGAGATGTATTTTTCTATTTTATAAAAAAAGAATTACGGCAATCGTGTGAACAGATTTTGAGATATTTAATTTTTTATTTTTCTCAGTCACTGATAGTGACAAGTCACAATTAACAATTAACAATTTTGTAACTGCTCCTATCTATCAACATAACAACGCTTTTAACACTTTCCGGCAACTCTGCTGCGCGGCATTGCCAGGTGTACAGGAAATTCGCCGTTATTCTGCAAGCAGAGACGAACACAACAAAAATAATTTCAACAAGCACAAACAACTTTACACGATTAAAATTAATACAATATTAATTTAAATAATATCCAAAATATTAGGGGATCGGTTATTATTCTTTTTCTTATGTGGGATTTCAACAAAACAGTTCCAAAAACAATTGAATCCATACAATTTAGAGTTATGATCTGTTTTGTTGAATACTTGTGTACATATGTATGTATGTGCAACTATGTAATATTGTATTTTGTTTGTATGTTTAGGTTACCATCAATGTACCTCTGGTATCAACAAATGGGCGCGTTTCCAATAATTTCGAGGTGCAGAAGGCAGGCAACAAAAATGGGCAGCATCGTGGTGGTCGTCGCTAGGACAAAGATGGTGGCAAGGAGAACGGAGGGCAGGTCGAAGCCAACATCACTTTGCGCCCCCCAATAATGAAGGTGGACAAGGCACGGGTGCGAAGGCTACTCGTCCCCTAATTGGCAAAGGGGGACGTGGTGGGGGTGGCCGACACCGCCGAGCAGGGCGCCATATTAGCCGCCGGCCGCGAGAACTGGAGACAGTTGTAAAAGCGGAAGTGGTGGAAGAGATCGAATTGATTGATCTAACTGAGGAGTTAAGTTAAGGTTATTTTAGTTTTGTATGCCCCCCAAAAACATATTCTTATTAAATATAATCCCAGTTCCACGAAGAGTTGAGTGCACATTCGCTTTCAGCAGTAAATTATTGGTTGGCAGAGCCTTGAATTGGTTAAATCAAAATTCACAAAAATATTCAGCTCATAGATATATATCATAGGTTAAACTCAGTTCCTCACCACCAATGAGGTAGAGTTTATGGCGCGTTTTTTTTAAAGTGGTATCCCCAGTAGGCCTAGTCCACATAGATATCAGCAGACTGTTGGCATCAGGATGCTTCGCTAAGATGGCCTTTTGATCAACTCAGCAGACTGTTTGCATTAATATGCTTCGCTAAGATGGCCTTTGGTTAATCTCAGCAGACTGTTGGCATCGGGATGCTTTGCTAAGATGGCCTTTGGATAATCTCAGCAGACTGTTCGCATTAATATGCTTCGCTTGATTATTTTAACGCATCTAAGCGTAAGTTATCTAATTTTGGCAGACGAAACGCACTATGGCGCTTCACTTTGACTGCATAGTTTACAGTTAAAATTATCTTTTTCTTTTTCGTTATATACGGGTTGTCCATATTCGACGGACCCATCTGGCAACGCCATAACTTTTGACAGAGATGTCAGATCGCTTAATGACATACCGCGTTTGAAGCGTCAGTTCAAGCAGATTTTTACCATGGAACAATACACGCCAAGCGAGCGCTCTGAAATAGTTGAAATTTACATTCAACAGAACAAGTAAATTGTGAAAACTCAATGTGCTCTTAAAAAATTTAAAAATGTGACCGAAATGTGTGAAATGGGACCGTAAATAAGCAAAATTGCCGTATTTACGCCACTGAAAATCCTCAGGAGATTCAAGAAGTGCCTCTTCATGACGAAAAAGTCACAGTTTGGTGCGGCGTTAGTGCGAAAACGGTCATTGGGCCGTTTTTCTTCCAAACTGAAAATGGCCATGCTGTTACCATCAACCAGGAGCGTTATCGCGACATGATGACCAATTTTGTGATGCCAATTATTCGTCGAAAGCGTATGAGGCAGTTCTGGTTTCAACAAGACGGCGCTCCACCGCACACAAGTCGCATAACAATCGATTTTCTGAAGAAATTGTTTCCGGGCCGTTTGATGTCGAAAAGTGGTGATTTGGACTGGCCACCGCGTTCGCCCGATTTGACGCCGCCTGACTTCTTCTTGTGGGGATATTTGAAGTCAAAGGTTTACGTTAACAAGCCAAGGACCGTAGAAGAGCTCAAGGACAACATTCGTGAAGAAATAGCCGCTATTCCGGCCGAAATGTTGGCGAAATCGATGGAAAATGCTGCAAAAAGGGCACAATACGCCATCAACGCCAGAGGCGGCCATTTGAGAGATATCATATTCAAAAATTGATGTAAACAAATCTACTTGGAACAAATTAAATGATTAAGATTGCCAACCGCCAAATTTTTCTTTTTTTCTTTGATTTTTAAAAAAAAAAACATGGGTCCGTCGAATATGGGCAACCCTGTATATGTGCACTACATAAGGCACATATAAAACGTTCGCAGTTTTTACAGCGTGATACATCAATTTCTTGTGTCTCTTTGCAGCAATGAAGGCAAGTATTTTTCACTGAATCTCCTCTATTTATTAATATTTCAAACATTTCCTTCCTAAACAGATTGGCTGGTTGCAAATCCGTAAGGCTAATGTTATCCATATAACACTTTGCAAATTGTAAAATATAAATGCCACAATTGGAGGAGTCACTTTGCAAGGCATGTTTCATATTTCATAGATGAACTTGTAATTCGATTTACTGATACGGAATAAAATTTCCTTATAATCTATATATATAAAAGAGTTCAACCTGACTGACTGACTGACTGACTGGTGACCGTCGCACAGCCTATACCATAAAAGATAGGAAGATGAGATTTTCACAGAAGTTTTATCTTATGCTGAAAGTGAGTACTAAAAACGGATTTTGGAAAATTCTGTCGGAAAATGTGGAAAGTTCGCGGAAAACTGTTGTATGAAACTTTTTGTTTTTCATCCGATCAAGTTCAAACTTATTTTCAAAGATCTATATGAAAATTCAACAACAACTGCATACCAATCTTCCGGAAAATTCATCCGATTGACTTAAAACTTGGTTCGCAAGCATAGTACGCAAAATATTCGACACGTGTTTTCCCGATTTCGGAAAATCCGCCCACGAGGAAAATGGCTGGAAAATTCTGCATGCAAACAACTATTTTTCATCCGATTGGCTTGAAATTCGGTTTGTTATAGTAGAATACGAAATAGTTTGAGATGTGATTTTCCAAAGTTGGAAAACTCGACCTGTCGGTCGGAAAATTGCCGGAAAATTCTGCATGAAAAAAAAATTTATCATCAGATTGGCTTGAAACTCGGTTTGAAAGGACAGAATACGAAATAATTTAAAATGTGATTTTTCAATGTCGGAAAATCCGCCCCAGGCGTGAAAATGCCCGGAAAATTCTACATGCAAAAGAATTATTTTTCATCTGATTGACTTGAAACTCGATTTGTAAGGTAAAAATGAAAATTCATTAGTGTTTTCATTTTCCGATGTTGGAAATAACGCCGGGATGTGGGTGGGATGTGGGCGGGAAGTGGGTAGGATATGGGTGGAATGTAGGTGGGAAGAGTATGGGATGGGGGCGGGAAGTGGGAGGGATGTGGGTGGGATGTGGGCGGGATGTGGGAGGGATGTGGGTGGGATGTGGAAGGGATGTGGGCGGGAAGTGGGAGGGTGAAAGAGATGTGAGGGATGTGGGTGGGATGTGGAAGGGATGTGGGCGGGAAGTGGGAGGGTCGTTGGTGGGAGTGGGTGGGATGTGGGCGGGTTGTGGGCGGAAAATATTTATAAGATTGGCTTGAAACTCGGTTTGAAGGAAGTGGGGGAAATTGGGTGTAAAGTGGGTGGGATGTGGGTGGACCGTAGGTGGGAAGTGGATAGGATGTGGATGGGATGTGGGCGGAAAGTGGGAGGGATGTGGATGGGATGTGGGCGGGATGTGGGAGGGATGCGGATGGGATGTGGGCGGGAAGTGGGGGGGATGTGGGCGGGAAGAGGGAGGGATGTGGAAGTGATGTGGGCGGGATGTGGGTGGGAAGTGAGTGGGAACTGGTGGAATTGGGTGGAGAGTGGGTGGGAGAGATGGGGGTGGGAGTTGAAGGAAAAACCCATCAGAAAAGTTCGATTTCTGTGTTCTGCGGTGTATTATTATATCTAATATTGTTTGGTTTTATACTGTTAAAAGCGCAGCGAAGCGCGTCGGGTTATTTGCTAGTAGTTTATAAACCTCTGAGAATTATCTGTTCTCCCAAAAGGATCTAAAAACATAAAGTGTTTCGAATTTTTATTGATAAATAATATAAAAAAGTGATTTTTGTAACAATGCGGAACAATTATAGTGTGCATAGGGCTATTTAAAGCACTTCTAATCGCTTCTTCATTTTTAAAACAATAAGACCCAAGTTGGCAAGGAAGGTTTTTAATTGTTTCGTCATGCTGTTCATAAATAAGGGTAGTTAAGAGTGCGTCAACTTTAAAATTGGTCAATCATTTGTTCTGACAATTCCAAGTCTTATTGTTTTAAAAATGAAGAAGCGATGTAAAAACTGCGAACGTTTTATATGTGCCTTATGTAGTGCACATATATATAACGAAAAAGAAAAAGATAATTTTAACTGTAAACTATGCAGTCAAAGTGAAGCGCCATAGGGTTTCGGCCCCAAAATTAGATAACTTACGCTTAGATGCGTTAAAAAATCAAGCGAAGCATATTAATGCGAACAGTCTGCTGAGATTATCCAAAGGCCATCTTAGCAAAGCATCCCGATGCCAACAGTCTGCTGAGATTAACCAAAGGCCATCTTAGCGAAGCATATTAATGCAAACAGTCTGCTGAGTTGATCAAAAGGCCATCTTAGCGAAGCATCCTGATGCCAACAGTCTGCTGATATCTATGTGGACTAGGCCTACTGGGGATACCACTTTAAAAAAAACGTGCCATAAACTCTACCTCATTGGTGGTGAGGAACTGAGTTTAACCTATGATATATATCTATGAGCTGAATATTTTTGTGAATTTTGATTTAACCAATTCAAGGCTCTGCCAACCAATAATTTACTGCTGAAAGCGAATGTGCACTCAACTCTTCGTGGAACTGGGATTATATTTAATAAGAATATGTTTTTGGGGGCATACAAAACTAAAATAACCTTAACTTAACTCCTCAGTTAGATCAATCAATTCGATCTCTTCCACCACTTCCGCTTTTACAACTGTCTCCAGTTCTCGCGGCCGGCGGCTAATATGGCGCCCTGCTCGGCGGTGTCGGCCACCCCCACCACGTCCCCCTTTGCCAATTAGGGGACGAGTAGCCTTCGCACCCGTGCCTTGTCCACCTTCATTATTGGGGGGCGCAAAGTGATGTTGGCTTCGACCTGCCCTCCGTTCTCCTTGCCACCATCTTTGTCCTAGCGACGACCACCACGATGCTGCCCATTTTTGTTGCCTGCCTTCTGCACCTCGAAATTATTGGAAACGCGCCCATTTGTTGATACCAGAGGTACATTGATGGTAACCTAAACATACAAACAAAATACAATATTACATAGTTGCACATACATACATATGTACACAAGTATTCAACAAAACAGATCATAACTCTAAATTGTATGGATTCAATTGTTTTTGGAACTGTTTTGTTGAAATCCCACATAAGAAAAAGAATAATAACCGATCCCCTAATATTTTGGATATTATTTAAATTAATATTGTATTAATTTTAATCGTGTAAAGTTGTTTGTGCTTGTTGAAATTATTTTTGTTGTGTGTTCGTCTCTGCTTGCAGAATAACGGCGAATTTCCTGTACACCTGGCAATGCCGCGCAGCAGAGTTGCCGGAAAGTGTTAAAAGCGTTGTTATGTTGATAGATAGGAGCAGTTACAAAATTGTTAATTGTTAATTGTGACTTGTCACTATCAGTGACTGAGAAAAATAAAAAATTAAATATCTCAAAATCTGTTCACACGATTGCCGTAATTCTTTTTTATAAAATAGAAAAATACATCTCCTAGTTATCGCGCAATATTGAAAAGAAAAGTTAGCGACAATTTGTAAGTCATATTTATTTTCAAGCACCAGGGCCTCTGTATATGTTGGTAATGCTACACGCCATTTGATATTTTTTTATGACTAGGGCTACGATGAAAGTAGAAAAAATTAAATTTCTCAAAATCTGTTCACACGATTGTCGTAATTCTTTTTTATAAAATAGAGAAATAAAATACGCATCGTTTGAGGTATCGTGCATGTTGGTACATCTCCTCGTTATCGCGCAATCTTGAAAAGAAAAGTTAGCGACGATTTGTATGGTCACACTAAATAAGGGTCGAAGGCTTTGGAAAAATTATTTATTGAGACTTGTTTTTTCGGTGTTCACAAAGCCTTAACTTAACTTAATTTAACTCAATTTTACTTCAAAAAACAATTTTTTTTTTATAACTAGTTCCATGACTGGTTCCGATTGCTGAAATGGCGGACTTTTTGTAATTTTAAAATTTCATTTCAAGGCACCCCCACTTACAAGCGTTTTTCTCAAAAACTGTTCACACGATTTGGATCAAATTTGTTGTAGATACCCTTGAATATATGTATTTCATGATGGTATAAGCAGTATGTGGGTACATCTCCTTAAAGTGGAGTTAAAGGGCATGATTTAAAAATGTAATTTTTTTGGTTAATTTTGTATGGGAAAAAGAAGAGGTTGGTCCACTTATAAGATTTTTTCTCAAAAAGTTTCACACGATTTGCATGATTTTTCTTTCAAAATACTCTTGAAACTGTGTCCTATAGCATGGTATATAGTCTATTATGGTACATCTCCTGGAAGTGGAGATATAACCAAAAATGTGGGAAGCCGATTTTTCAACTTCATTTACTTATAACCAGCAATGTATAAATTCACCTAAAGGATATATAAATCAATAATTTATGCAATTCTTAACAATATTGCATTTACAGATTCTAAATTGGTTGGATAATTAAGGAATAAATCAAAAAATGAAAATTGCCCTAGTGTTCCAGATTCCATCGTTCCAAATCGACGCAATTTTTTTCGACGCTATTTTGACGCACATAAGAAAGTTAGCCGATATAAACAAGCGTGAGAAAGCATAATAGAAAAATTAGTGGTGGAACTTATCAGCAGTGATAGTCGATAGCACGGAACTAGTTCACCAGAGAACGATCCACAGCGGGCCCAGAATAAATTTGGCGGTATTTACAAATGGCTGGGAAAGGTTTGCTACGAACGCCACCTACATCGTTGCAAAAACACGAAGGTCTTCACAGATAGCCAAGAGACGACGCTCAGATATGTCGCCAGCGGAGCCAACTATGAGAGGTTTAATGATGATTTTAAAAAACGTGGCAACAAAAGACGACATCGCCGATGTGCAACAACAGTTCGGAGCGGTGGCCCAACAAGTGGAGGAGCTTAAAAAATGAAAATAGAGCACTCAGATTGGAGATTGAACAAGTCAATCTCAAGGCAGACGCCGATCACAAGGAGCTTAATAGGATTGTTGAGCAACACAAAAAGAAAAATCTCATTTTCCGCGGAATACAAACCGATGGGCCCCCGAAAGCGGAGATTGAGCGGATCTGCCGGGACGTGATGAAGGTTAACAATGTCCAAATAAAGGAAGTTCGAATTTTATATAGGCGAAACAATAAGATGGAAGTAGTTGCTGAAATGGAGTCCGAGGAAGCAGCTAACACGATACGAAGAAATGGAAATAAGCTTGCTGGCACAAATATCTATGTGGAGAAGGACTTGAGCGATATAAGACAAGCCCATAAGAAAGCACTCCTACGGCTAAAATTTTTAATACAGGCGAGAGATAAAAGTCATAAAATCATAGTAATAAATGATTGGAGTATGAAATTTGATGCCAACCTGGACCTAACCAACGATGAGAAAGGAGCCAAGGCAGTGCTCGACGAGCTGTACGGCGGAAAAATGGGAGATCTCCCCCTAGATTTTAAGTCACTCATAGAATGTAATCAGTCAAAAACTTAGAAATAGTATAGAGCTCAAGCAAAGAAAAAACGATTAAAATTTACCAAACAACCTTAAAAATAATAGTCCCAACATCAACTACAGGAAAATACAAATTTTATCATACAACATCGCAGGGCTAGCCAATAAATTAATTCAAAAAAACTTCTTCAAAATGATTAGCGACTATGACATATTTTTACTATACGAAACTTTCATCGAAAAAAAATGAGCAACAATACGAGATATATTTTCCGGATTTGGAAATCAAATGGAGTTTGGCGACAAGGTCATCAGGAAGGGAAGGGCAAGCGGAGGAATTCTTTATGGCATTAAAAAGTACTTAAAGCGACTGTGTAAGTTCATGACAATTGAAGAGACCATCGTAATCGAGTGTGTATCGCAAAATGAGAAATTATATATTATTCCATGCTATCTAAATTGCAACGACTGGTTAGCAGACTTCTTAAAACTGTATAATACCCTGAACCAGCCATTTCTCGATAACATTATGATACTAGGTGACCTCAATGCAAGGACTGGAGAACTACAAAGCACGGTTATGGAGCCCACAGCCATGGAAAACATCGCAAATTCTAAACGATTTTCGCAAGATCGATGCCAAAGGGAAAAAGCTAATAGAACTTTGGGAATGCTTTCGGCTCACAATCCTAAACGGTAATACAAGCGATACTGGGAGCTTCACTTTCATACGAGGACAGGCCACATCGTCCATAGATTATTGTATAATCCAAGGCATCTGGCACTGCCTAGTAAAGGATCTGAGAACAGAAGCACAACCGTTCTCCGACCATATGCCACTTGTGCTGGACATCGAGTTTCAACATAGTCCCAATATAACAGACAATACACGCGAGTTACTGCCAAAATTGAAATGGATGCAAAAAAAGGCACCTGAGTATAGGGCGAAATTGGACCAGGAGCTAGCAAAATTATCAACAACCCCTGAAGAGACAACTATAGAGGAGCTCACAAAATGCATTACATAAGCAGCGAAATTTATGCAGTCGAAGGACAATCGAAGATGGACTCAACCGTGGTTCGATGGGGACTGTGAGGAAGCCAGAAAAACCTCTATCAACGCACTTAAAAAGTTAGACTCACGAATGCGTCGGAAGACAAAGAAAATTATAAATGCCTAAATGCAACGTACAAGCAATTATGCAAAAACAAATTACGGGCTTATTTTTGCGATATGGAAAAAAAAATTGGCCAAATTGCAGACAGTAAATCCTTCTGGACCCTGGTGAGGAGACTAAATGGATCTCGTGCGAATAAAATAATATCTGTTGAACCATCAGCCTTAGCAGAATATTTCAAAAGTCTCCTTTGGACAAACGAACATACCAGCAGGATGAGTTTCGCATTACCTAACGTCTCAGTGGAAGATCTGGATTGCATCATTACACCTCAGGAGATGCGAAGCGCCCTGGTAAGGAGTAAACACAACAAAGCCCCCGGCACAGATAGAGTCCCCAGTGAGTTTTATAAAAATGTTTCTGAATCGTTTATCTTAAAGCTCACCGAAGCTTTCAACAATATTTTTGAGACATCCAAAGATCCCGCCAGCTTTCAAGACAACATCTTATACCCGATATATAAGAAGGGAAGCCCAAACGAAGCTCAAAACTATAGAGGAATCTCCTCTTTAAATGCTGCAACGAAAGTGTTTGCGTCTGTACTTCTTGCCCGCCTTATCAACTTTACCAATCAATACCAGCTCTTAAGTGAAAACAAGATGGGCTTCAGGGAGAGAGAGTCAAGTGGAAGAAAGTGGACGCGGTTTTTGCATAGCTCCTGAAAAGTGGCTAAAAACACCGGGAAAGTCCTTTTAAATAATTCTAAAAATCGTAACGCATCGACCAGGAGGTTGTTTCACGGCGACTTGTGTGTTTTGGTGTCTAAAAGCATTTAAAAAACGCTTAAATTAAGTGCAGTGCGGACTCAGAAGAAAGTCACTCAAAAAGGGAAAGAGGTAATGCACACACATATATACATTAAAACAGAATCACTCAAGAAGCCACCAAAGGAACAAAACCGACACACACATACACATGTATTGCAGGGTAGCACGAATGATTGGTTGGTGGTAAATGTTTTTGCTGCTTTGGAGGACCCTAGGAAAATAGGGCCAACGATTTCGAGTGTCTCTGTAACCCGAAAGAGATTCATAAGAGAGAGCTGCCACTAACTTTTAATAATTATTTGCACCAACTTGTACGAATCGGAAAGAACGTGGAGGAATACAATTAGAGGTGGCCCATATCAGCTGATTAAGGTACTCGCAGTGAGCTGGAGGTAAAAGCTCGGATTAGTTCAAAGCTTTGTGAGCAAGCTGAGCTTTTGTTTTTGAGGCGACGATAAGGTAGCCTACTTTTGGGCATACAACGCTGCAACTCCAGCCATTCAAAATGCAACGAACACCAACTGCAACAGGGAGCGCGGCAAAACGACAGCATTTGGAAACATCGCCGGAAGAGCTTGTCAGCAAAATGACAATACAAGATTTGATGGAGGTCATGAAGAGCACCATGGAGAGGACGCTGGATGAGAAGATGTTAAATTTGCCTACGAAAGCAGACCTAAATATGGTAATGGGTCACGTTAAGGAAGTCTCGAACAGGGTAGAGCAACTTAATACTGAAAACCAGGAACTCCGCTCGGAGTTAAATCAGCTGAAGGAGAAAAGTGCAACCGAGAGTTGTCGAATAGCGCAAATGGAGGATACGTTAAAGCGGAAGAATATTATTATTCGAGGTATGGCAGCCAAAGAATCAGCATACGAAGCCTTCAACCTACTGTGTAAAGAGACACTCAAAATGCCCACAACTGTCTGTGTTGAGTCGGTGAGAAAAATTTATGAGGCTGAAGGTAAAATGAGTATTGTAGTAGAGCTAAGCACTGTTGCAAAGGTACACGAAATTTTGCGGTACACCAAAAATCTCGCAGGCACCCAAATATCTGTAGACCAGGATATGGGCAGAGAGCGTCTCTTGGATAAAAAAGCATTGTTGTGGGTTCGGAAAAATCTTTTGACTTTGAATAAAAGCCAGCGGGTACAAGTCAGAAATGATAGAATGCTCATAGACGGCAAGATTTTCCACTGGAGCAAAGAGAAACAGCTAATGTGCCAAAAATCCCAGGCGGAGGGAATACTTAAAAGCATTTATGGGGATATCTTCAACATCAACTTGAACTTTAACAATATTATAAAGGAATTACATACAAAAAACTAAGCTCGGTCAGTCGGAGAAAACTTCAAAGGCATAAATCATCACCCCCGGCATTAAATAAAGAATCAACTATAGCTAATAAGATAAATGTCAGTAAAATTAACGTCTTATCATACAATGTTCATGGTTTAGAAAATAAGTTATTATTCCCAGCCTTCTTTGAATACGTCAAGTCATTTCACATTTTTATATTGTTGGAAACACATGTTCGTCAAGAGAAGATTGAAACTTTTAAAAAATATCTTAGTGGATTTGATACCTACTGGACCCCAGCTGAAAGAGTCGCAAACTACGGGAGAGCAATTGGTGGAATGCTTCTGGGCATAAGCAAATCTTTGGCGCGCTTTAATTTAAAGTACGAAGTTGTCCACGAAGCTGGAAGGCAACACATAAAGATAGCAGGAGAAACATCGCTTTTTACATTAGTCCCAGCATATATTAGAAGTTGTAATTGGAACCAAGACTTTGAAAAAATCGAAGAGCTTTTCCTAGAATGCAAAGATAACAACATTATTTTATTAGGAGACTTAAATATACGTTTCGGCGAGCTCACACAAGAACTCCCCATGTGTGGATATATGCCTGCTATAACAAATGTGGACGGAAGGCACGCAAAAGACAAAGTCGTAAATGCCAAAGGAAAATACTTTGTAGAATTCTGTGAAGAAAATGGTCTTATTATTTTAAATGGTCTAACAAAAGGAGATGAAGAAGGAGAGTTCACGTATATCAGCACAATGGGGAGCTCAACAAACGACATTGTGGCGGTCTCACAGCTATTGTTGGAAATCATCAGCGACATGAAAGTAGAGTCTAAAGATTGGTCAGATCACTTGCCCCTGAAGCTGGAAATAAACGTTTCGGAGCCCAGCGAAAAATCCTCACTAAAACTACTGCCAAAATATATTTGGAAGACGGAAAAAGCAGAGCGGTACCGAGAAAGCGTTGAGCATTTTTTGATTGGAAAGCCAGAACCTATGTCCTTAGCCAATATACAAGAAATTATCAAAATGTCTGCGCCTAAGCCAAACAAACAGCTTTTTGAGAGCAAGGAAAGGTGGTTTGATGCGGAGTGTTTCTGGGCACGCAAGACCTCATTAAAATACTTAAATAAGTTTAGGAGATCCAATGACAATAATGCTCGATTAGCCTACGTCGAAAAACGAAAAGAATATCGCTCCATATGCGAGAAAAAAAAGGCAACATATTGGCAAGAGCTTGGCCTGAAAATGGACCTAGTTAAATCTAGTAAGGATTGGTGGAAGCTGGCAAGGGAGATAAATAATGCTCATTTTCAAACCGGCACTAATATTGCAGCCTCAGACTTTGAAAACTACTTCAAAAACCTTTTAAATCCAGCACAGACATCACCCGACGTTTTATTTGTGAGAAATTATATTGAAGTTGGCACATTGGATGAAGTAGTAACCAGCGCAGAGATTCTCCTCGTACTAAGTCGTACTAAAGAAAACAAGGCACCAGGCGATGACAGAATACCATATGAGTTTTATAAAAACGCTCCGATTTGCTTTATAAACGCGTTAGCCACTGTCTACAATAGCATTCTGGAGAGAGGACATATCGAGGAGTGTTGCACAACAAGCGTCATCTTCCCAATCCACAAAAAAGGAGATCTAAATCAACCTCAAAATTATCGCGGCATTTCCTTCATGAACTGCATTGCTAAAATTTTTATGGGAATTTTAAATGACCGCCTTACAAAATGGGTAAAGTTAAATAATAAACTAAATGAATATCAATCGGGGTTTAGAGCGCAATATTCAACAGTGGATAACATATACAATCTCACAGCAATTGTGCATCTGAAAATGGAGGAGAACAAAAAAGTGTATGCCTACTTTGTTGACTTTCGCGCTGCCTTTGACAAAATTCCCAGAAGGTTGCTTATTTACAAGCTCTATACGATAGGTGTTTCAACAAAGTTTTTAAACATATTGGAAAATATTTACGCTGATACTCAAGTGACTGTATGGACCGGTGACGAAATGTCGAATTATTTTAAAACTAATATTGGAGTCCGCCAAGGATGCTTGCTATCTCCTCTTTTATTCGCATTATATTTGGATGATCTTCACGATTGCCTTGGTGGTGGTCTTAGTGTCTGCGACAAAAACATAAGGCTGCTGCTATATGCAGATGATATAGTTATGATGGCTGACGATGCTACAGTACTGCAACAAATGATACATAGATTGGAGCAATACTGCGTGACCTGGAACATGGAAGTAAATACGTCAAAGTCAGAAATCATGGTTTTCAGAAGAGGAGGGCGTTTGTCGGCGATGGAAAAATGGGATTTTAATGGCGAACCCATCCGTGTTGTTTCGGAGTTCACGTATCTTGGTGTTGTATTAACCCCGAAGTTGTCTTTTAAGAAACACATTGAGAAACGAATTTCTGCGGCGAAAATTAGTATGAACTGTACTTGGAGGAGCATGCTGTCAAAAAACAATATTTCATTTGACATGAAGCTCAAGATTTTTGGAGCAGTGTGCAGAGCCATACAGTCATATGGTGCGCAAGTTTGGGGCTACACACTTCCAGAAGAGGTAGATAATTTATATATGTTTTTTATTAAACGAATTTTTTGCCTACCTAGAACGACACCAAGCTATGCAATAGCGCTGGACACGAATATGGAAAGTAGTTGTCTGTATATGTTAAACTTGCACATTAAATACATTGAAAAAACACTATTCACTTACAGCAACGACCGTCTCCCTCATATTATGTCAAAGGAAATATTAGCCAAAAATATTTTCTGGGCAAAAGGTCTAAATTTGATCAGTGGACCTTTCAATATTGTTTGGACCGAAGAACTTTTGGAACCGATTATCTGGGCACATACCCGAGAAATTATGTTAGATGCGTTATCTCAGAATCGAAATCAACGACTCTTTGAAAGAAAAATGAATAGTGTGACACGAATCTACAAAGACCTCGATGAATCAGTAGGTAGTAGACTGCTCCAATTGGAAACCAGAACGGTATCATGGGTGCTGAAAGCAAGATGCGACATGATCTGGCTGAACGGAAATAAATACACTTTACAACAAGGTGGAACGAACATTTGTGAGCTTTGCAACACCAACGAAATCGAGGACATACGCCACTTCATTGGAAGATGCCCAATTCTATCCGAGTATAGACTGCTTTTTTTCGGAAATTGCTTTTTAGGCGAAAAAGAAATTATTGATTTGCTAAACGATGCCTTTGGAACTAACTGGAAAAATTTAACACTATATCTGCAGCATGCCATAAGATACCGAAAACAAATTTTAATGGAATATTTTTAGTTTCTATGTTTAAAATTTTTTTGTTTCTTAATTTAATAGGTGCAACTTGGGAGCTGCTCCCATACCCCAACGATTCTGTATCTCGCGACGAGCGGGGAAGCAGTTTGTATTAAGGTAGGGAGTGGCAAACATGTTTCACACTATAATAAAATAATTTATATATTAATAATTTTTATCACCAATAATTCTCCGACTGACGACTTGATAGTCATAGCCGTATTACCTTATTAAAACTCAACATCTCTGTTAAATATTGTATGCTTTTTCAAACCATCTGTTATTTGATTTTTAATAAAGTATTATTATTATTATTATTATTATTATGCAAAATAAAAAAAATTATACATACAAAAAAAAAAAAAAAAAAAAAAAATACTAAAAAAAAAAAAAAAAAAAAAAAGATGGAGAGCGGCCATGGCGTGGCAAACAAAACAAAAAAAAAAAAAAAAAAAAAAGTGGTTTTTTCATTACTCTATAAATTTTATACAATATATTTAGGAAAATAAAAAAAAAGAGGGGGGGGGTAATTCTAAAAATTTTTATTTTCAAAGTTTCATGCTGTTTTTTTATTATTTTATGGTGATGGGGAAAAAACAAAAAAAGAGATAAAAAAAAAAAAAAAAAAAAACAAAAAAAAAAAAAAAAAAAAAAAATATAAAAAAAAAAAAAAAAAAAAAATATTTATAGAAAAAAAGAAAAGAGAAAGATTCCCCCAAAAAAAAAAAAAATTCCTGGGGAAAAAAAAATGGGGGTAAAAAAAATTAAAAAAAAAATGGTGGGTGTGGGTGAAAAAAAAGAACAAAAAAAAAAGGTAAAAAAAATAGGGAGGATTGTTGAAAAAGAGGGAAGAAAAAAAAAGAAGAAAAAAAAAAAAATGTATCAGGCGACAGCCAAAGCGCCGCTCAAGTATGGGGTTCCGAATCTTATGAGGATGTGGAAAGGAGCCAACGATATTTCATAAAAAGAGTTTTCCACCTTCCGCAGAATGCTCCAAACTACGCAATCCATCTGGAAACTGGACTCCCTGCATTATTCACATACACATTAGACATCCACTTCAAATATGTCCTGAAATCTTGGAACATGCCGGACCGACAATACCCAAAGATAGTATGTAACAAAATACCTGCTTGAGTCAAAATGGCAAGCGATTATGAGTCTCCGTTGACACTGGAAAACCCAAGCTTGTGGAGATTGGAGCAGAATTGGCTGATTGTTAGCATTGACTCTAAGACAAGACAGATATGGAAGGACCAAGCCAGAGAGAGTTCGGGGAGACTAGTTTACAAACGATTAACATACAACTTGGAAGAAAACAATTACTTCCAGGACGACATCGGCTCATACAGGATAATGCTTATTTTTAAAGCAAGAGTAGAGATGCTCAATCTAAATTACCGACCACACCTGCAAAATCATGGCAGTGAATGCTCACTGTGCAACTTGAGCGAACGCGAGGATATAATGCACTTTTTGGGAAAATATGTCCGCCGCGCACAAAAAATATTGGCAACAAGTTTTTAGGGGAGATCATTAACGTAAATTAATAGAATTGTCTTTAAATTGTTAAAAAACCTGTAAAATGCTAAAATTGAGAACTAAAACTTAATAGTAATTTTAAGCAACAAAAATTGTTAAATTGTAAAAAGGAAGAATCGGCATTGGGCTCACGGCAAATAAAGCCATGCCTGCTATATGCCAAAAAATATACTACTACTACTACTACTACTACTACTTTATAGGGTCGGAAATGATTCCTTCTTCCTGTTACATACACTGAAAAAAATAATCATTCCATTCCGGGATTTCCGGGATCAATTCATGCCGAAAGGGTACTAAAAATGGGTTGATCCCGGAAAGGCAGAAATCATTCCGTTCGGGATTAATTTTTAAAGACTTTTAAAAAAATTGTTTTTATGGAGATTAGGAGGAGGAGATGGAGAAACACCGACCGACCCCCGACCACAAACACACCAGCCACTTTGAATATAAACTGTAATTAATTTTAAGATAACATTAAAAAACTTTTTTTTTACTCACCAGACTGGGACTTGAGCCTTGGACCTCCGAACACTAAACAACACACGGACGACGTCACGTTAGACAACTCGACCACCAGACCTAAGCAAGACGTGGTGGCGAAAACGTATTTAAGAATGTACTCATGGAATTCTATTGGCATTTTTCCGCTCTGAGAGCAACAACAGCCGTGGTAGATTGGACTACACATTCGCTTACAAGCGTGGAGGCCGAGGATCAAGTCCCAGTAGGAGCGTAGTGTTATATATTTTTTTAATAATTTTTTTTTTTTTTTTTTATGTTTTCTTATTTTTATTTAAGGTGTTTTTAACATTGTCTATATTTTATACAATTTTTAAATCGATTGTTTTCGTCAATAACGTCAAAATAAACAATGAGTACGCTCGGGATCAAATCATTCCTATATATGCTTAAAATCTTCCCGGCATTTTTTTTTCTGTGTACTTTTGCACAAACTTAATATACTCTATGTACCTTCGGTACTGAGTATAAAAATAACACATTAGTAAAAGGGGTTTGAATTGGTGCGGTTCCTACGGTGCTGAATTGGCAGCCAAGATTATCGTAGTCTTTTGTAATCAGTCTCGGCAAGTCCTACTCGATTACTATTTAACTTACTCGTGCAGGTCTCCAGTACACATACATTTAAAGCCATTTCTGAATTGAGAAATTGTATATGGAGTCAAGCAAGGTATGTGTTGAAAAATTTGTCGCGGGTAATCGCAAAGTACTGCTTGGCTCCCAACATGTGGGCTCCCCGTTTTGTTGATCTAGTTTGATTTCTATCAATTTAGAAAAATACGCTTTCCTCTTTGGCCAACTAAATAGGTGTCGGCTTCGTTTACGTGCATGGCAGCCACATTTGTAACGTCGTTTTGTCAAACTCGATTCTGTTGCCTCTTCTCCTTAGCCTACATCGGTGAGGAAAAATATATTGGGCCGGATTACTGTCAACAAATGAAGGCCAAACAATCTATTGTATGTGACAAGTAGCTAGCTGAGGCCAACAAATTTTGCCTAAGCTTTAGGTTTAATGCAAGTTCGCTTTAACAATTAGCCCTTCCATTTTGCGTCTGCAATTTCAGCTAATTTGCGCCACTCGGAAAATTTGAGAGCTGAGCGTCGAGGGGGATATTAGGGCAAACAAAATGCAACACTTGAGCTGAAAAATTGCCGTAATGAACGAGCTTCCGCTGTTCACCGTGGTTCACCCTCACCCTCGAGGATTGCGCCATTGCAAAAATTGTTTAATTACTGCAAATTCTTTCACCCGCCCAGGAGATGTGGGAAATGAAAGAGTATGGGAGAGGGAAACAGGGGTGAGTGGCTTGACACATTTTCCAGCTTTTGCTTTCTGCACCATTTTCGGGTTCGCTGATTCCTCAGCTGCTCCTGCTTCTGCCTTTTCTCTTCACACATTTAATTAATTTGCTATTAATTTGTATTTTCTTTGGAGTTGTTTTTGGTCTTGTTGATTTTGCTTTTTGTCGCATTATTTCAAACCATTCGGGGGCTAATGAACTTGCTGTACGTTCATCGACCCTATTCGCTACGTGTGCCAGATGCTGGGAAACCGAGCCCTAGCTAACTTTTCGAGTATATAGGTTTTTTTATACTCTGTACCAAAGGTAGTCTGCCCGTCTGTCCGTCCGTCCGTACACTGAGAAAAAAATTCAATCTAAAATCTAGATTGAAAATCTCTTTTCGAGAATCTTTCAATTTTGCAATAACAAGATTGAAAAAACCTTGAAATGAGATTAAAAATCTTATAAAACAAGATTTATCATCTCGCAATTTATCAACCGTGCTACAGTTTTCTGTAAAGCTTTAGTTAAAAATCTTTATGATATATATAAATATATTTATATTGATAAAAAAAAATATTAAAAAAAAAAAAAAAAAACAACTCGGCTCTCCTGGGACTCGAACCACAACCTTCTCGTTCCAATATAGCTTTTGGCATCCTCCTTACCGACTCGGCTGTTGAAGGAAATAAGCCGGGTATCCAGCACCGCGGAAACTAAAAATTCCTGTCAAACTTCATATAAAAAAAACTGCGGCAGGAATTTTTAGTTTACCTTTTCGTTGCTTGTGTATCCAGCAACATGAACGTAATCCACAGTTTCTTATCGATAGTTGGCATATCGATAGCGTGTGTGGATGGAGAGAACAGCTGATACACAGCGCAGGAATATATTGCCAACAATTATTTTGGATGTGATGAGCGAACACTTTGGGGGGAAATGCTTTTATATTTTTTTGTTATGAGCTGTCATCTGGCTGGGGAACCATCATCGTGCAAAGATTGGTAGGGGATGGTGCCAAAGGCACACTTATGCCAAATTGATGAGGCCGTCAGGGGATGCTGTCTATAGACAAAAAGGTCGGAGAGATGTCGTTGTTTAAGACGCCTTCTTAATCTGTGTGTCGCCAGATCATAGGCAAATCTGTTGGAGTGGTGCACCAATTGGTCATGATTACTGCTGGTGTGCATATTGATTTGGTCGCATAATGGCAAAGCGTCCACATCGCGGTATATATGTATGTAGTTGTATGCACCACATAGAAGACTCTAGTTTCTTGAGGGCAGTGGATCATGCCGCATAACGGGATCGCCCAGATAAACCGCTACTAGGACTAAGAAGCCAATGGAGCTCCAATGCCGTAGCTACTGCCCGAGTCACATGGACTTTCCCGGTCAACCGGCGGTCCAGAGACATGCCAAGGTACCGCGGTATCTATATATGGGACTCTTGATCCTAGGAGTCGCACTTAAGTAAATTTCGTATGGTTTTGGCTATGTTCCAGCGGTTCGCCCATCGACCAAAACAAAGGCACTGATCCGGCCACAAAATCCCTAATATAAATGCAAATGAATTTAGGCATCCTACGATTAGAGACTTCATTCGATTGGCATACAACCAAGAGGTCATACTATTTTGGAGAAGATTGCATTATAAAGTAATGCAGTTAACAACATGCTGCAGTAATGTTTTGTGCCATCCGGGACACACTGAAAAGTGTCATGCCATCGGTTTATCATCCCCAAGTGTAAAGTGTGTAGCCCATACTACGAGCAGCATGCTTCCTGCAGAAAATATTATTTGTATATTTTTAAATTTATTTAAATTCAAATAGTTAACAGTGCTTAACAGCTGATTGATCAGAGTGACCTTCCACCTGTTAGGTGCATGGTCACACTGATTTAGTTGTGTTCCACACACACAAGAAATAAATAGCAAATTCCTGACAGGAATTTTCCGCAGTGCTGGATACAGGCCTTATATTTCGGACCAATCAAACTCTGTAAAATCAAACTATAACATACTCACGACCCCCAAAGATTGTAAGTATCACATCATAATTGTTTGTTTTCTTTATAACTCGTCCGATCGATCCGTATCATCCAATCTTAACCACTTCTTTATCAAATGGATAAATAATCTTAATTACTAAATATCTAGAATATCTAGAAGGTAGGAACCATCTATCTACAAAACTGTGGGAGATATGACGCTTTTTCTAAAGAGGGGAGAGAGGGCAAAAATTGAAAAAAAAAAAACTTAATCTGTCTGCAAGTATTAAAAATACATATATGCCCCATACATGTCAAACCTCTATCTCTTACCTTCACTGAGATCTCTTCGTTCAAATGGAAAGACTAACGGACCTGGCTATATAGACTCGGCTGTCGATGCTGATCAAAAATATATATTATTTAAAGGGTCGGAAATTCCTTCTCCGATACATACTTTTGCACAGAATTACAGAATATACAGAGTATAAATACGTGGAAAAGCAAGAGTTGTAGAACACCAAATTTCTTAGGACCCAAAATTGGAGCAGGCCAAGTCTAGATTTTGTTACCTCTACTAGAAATCAAACCTTCTATAAGAAGAAGGAAAAAGCTAGCTAAATCTCATTTAATGTTAAAATATACAAGAATGTCTAAATCGTTAATGAAAACATAACGGAGATTTCTTTGAACCCGTCAAGTAAAGACGAGTTTTAAATATAAGGACTAATTTCCATCATAAAGTAAAATATCGTTTGTTAATTGCATTGAAGCGTTTGATGGCGAAAAGCGTTTACCTCCTAAAGATAAATATTGGAATATTTATCAGGAAAATCAACTTAAGCAATTCCAGCCACACAAGTGTCAGTAGAACGAGCATTTTCCACACTGAAACTTAATTTATTAGACTTAAGAGGCAATATCGATGAAACTTTACTATAAGATATAATATTACTAAATCTTAACTAAAATTCCATCATATTGAACTAAATTTTAGTTCTTTAAACTGTACTGAAATGCAATCAGTCGAATGGAAATATCTTCATATCTTCATCTTCATTTAATAACACAGTCTTAAAGATATCGTTATGAAATCAAAGCAAATTTTGAGTTTAATAAAAATTAAATGATAATTAAATATAATAACTAAAAACCTGACTAAACAACCTAAACCTAACCTAAATAATCTGACTAATAAATACATTTCTTTACTGAACCGAACCAGTCCTTATTTCCGAGCGGTTTGCATCCCTGATTATAATTTTGCCCAGAAGTTTGTAACGCATAGAAGAAATCATCTCCGACCACAAAAAGTATATATGTTCTTGATCAGCATGACGAGCTGAGTCGATTAAGCTTTGTCCGTCCGTCTGTCCGTCTGTCTGTTTCTACGCGAACTAGTCCCTCAGTTTTGGAGCTATCGAGCTGAAACTTCGCACAGAGTCTTCTTTTTACTGCACGCTGCTAATATGTCGGAACCGACCGGATCGGATGACTACTTCTTGTAGCTGCCATACAAATGTTCGTTCTAAAAATGGGTTTAAGTGAGAAAAACTGGTTTGTTCTCAATATTATCGCTCTCAAACACGGTAATGGGTAATATGTCATGTTTTTAAGCTGATTGGCGAAGTTTGGTCGATGTCGCTAACCGTTGTGACAAGCTGTTTCAAGTGTATAAAAACTTCGGTACAGACAAAGTTAGCTTTGCCTTTCTCGTTTGAACTTAAAAAAAATCAATATTTTTCGTTTTGTAAATTTTGTATTTTAGTTAAAAAATGCATGTAACTTTCTTCATAATTAGTTTCGAAAAGCAATTTTTGTGTTTTTTCATTTAATATTGAAAAAAAAGTAATTTTTTGGCATTTCGAAATTTGTGGGGGTTTTGAGCCACCCATTTAAAAGTTTAAAATTCTTGTTTTTAAGCAATTATTCTTTATTAAATGAAAAAATTAACAATTTTCTCATATTCTGAATTAAGAAATATTAATGAAATTTGAAAATAGATTGACGACAGTGGGCTTGTTTTCTTTTTATATACGAGCACTTTTTGCTGGTGGCTGTTCTTTTGTTTGCCTTTCTTAATGTTTTTTTTACTTCTTTGGAGCGTTTTTCTTCTGTTTTATTGCGCATCATTGCAATATTCTCTTTGCAAGTCAAAACCGACTTTTTGGCAAAGTGGCTCACATGCCCCAATATCTCTTTCATATACCAGTTACTCGTAGAGTAAAAAGGGTATACTAAAGTCAAGCAAATGTATGTGATAGGCAGAAGGAATCATTTCCGATCATATAAAGTATATATATTCTTGATCAGCATCAACAGCCGAGACGATATAGACTTGTCCGTCTGTCCGTCCGTCCGTCTGTTTGTCTGTCTGTATGAACGCGTCGATCTCAGAGACTAAAGGGAGATTTATGGGCAATTATCTTTTTGGCAACACTGGTTTAAACAGCTCACGCACGTTTCGTGTTTTGTTTCACTGTCAAACATCTTCAGTTTGGTCTATAATTTAACCATGAATCGTCTCACAAACGAACAAAGCTTGCAAATTATTGAATTTTATTATCAAAATGCGTGCTCTGTTAAGAAAGTTCATCGCGCGCTTTTTCCATTTTATGGTCAGTTTAATCGACCCACTGAAGCGGCTATTCGGGCTATTGTGACTGAATTTTGCACCAAATTTACATTGTTGGACATTAATCCACCAACACGCTTACGTAGAGTGCGAACTGAAGAAAATATCGCAGCTGTATCGGCCAGTGTTAATGATGACCATAAATTATCGATTCGTCGCCGTTCGCAGCAATTGGGCCTCTGTAACTCAATAACGTGGAGAATTTTGCGGAAGGATTTAGGTGTAAAGCCTTTCAAAATACAGCTGGTGCAAGAATTGAAGCCGTACGAACTACCGCAACGGAGAATTTTTGGTGAATGGGCTCTTGGAAAGTTGGCCGAAGATCCACTTTTTTACCGAAAAATTGTGTTCAGCGACAAAGCTCATTTTTGGCTCAATGGGTACGTAAATAAGCAGAATTGTCGATTTTGGAGTGAATATCAGCCAAAAGCATTGCAAGAGCTACCAATGCATCCAGAAAAAGTCACAGTTTGGTGCGGTTTATGGGCTGGTGGCATCATTGGACCTTACTTCTTCAAAGATGATGCGAATCGTAACGTAACTGTGAATGGTGAGCGCTACCGTGAGATTATATCCAAATTTTGTTGGCCAAAATGCAAGAGCTTGACTTGCATGACATTTGGTTTGAACAAGAAGGTGCCACATGCCACACAGCACGACGTTTTATTTCACGTTCGGGACCGGTCAGTTCGCCGCCTTTAGACTATTTTTTGTGAGGCTGTGTTAAAGCTCATGTCTATACAGACAAGTCCGCTTCAATTGACCTTTCGGATGTTCACCCTCACGAACGCTGAAACGCTGTTAATCATTTCTTTTCTTAAGTAACGGGTATATCGAAGTCGGTTAGAGCCGACTTTAACTTACGCTCTAGTTATAATTGATAAATATTAGTTAATTTAATTCGTTGTTTTTCGGAATAAAAAAATTATTGAGGCAACCCAGCAGCAGTGCACAGTAATTTGATTTTTTTTTCCTTATATTCAAAAATCAAAAGTGCAGGCATTTTGTTATCATCAATCGAAGACGTTGGTGAATTTAGCAATGAAAAATGTTACATATACCAACGTTTTTTTTGTTGTGTGTATGAACTGAAAGCTTGTTGTGTAGGCTGGTATAAAGCAAGCCGAACCAGCCGGCTAAACCAGATCAAAAGTGAGAAGTGTTCTTCACAGCTCGTAACCGGATCATCTTAAAACACAAAAAAAACTCGATATGCGGTTAAAAGGTGATGTGTTTTCCGAGATAACCACGAAGAGTTCTTTTTTTTATAACTTATAAAGTGTTCTTTAACCGTGCAGTTTTCGTTTGGGTGTTGCTGCTTAATAGGACACCGGTTTAGTTCGGTTTATTAGCACGAATTAGGGGATTGGTTTATTTAGGATCGGTTTACAGTTTGCATCTGTAGTGTTGTCAAAATTTCATGCATATACATAAACTGTGTGACTGAAACACTAATCTTCTTTTTAATTTTTGGTGTCCTTAATATTGATCCTTCAAGGACATGTGATGTATCAATGCAAAGGTATTGAAACTTATAACATAGATATATGTCTACTCCTTAAATGCAGCGCCAGGTTCAAAAGATAGTCAAAATCAATTTTTATTTTCAGTTTTTAAAATAAACTTAAAATATAACTCTTATTTTCAATTTTTAAATAAAAATAAGAGTTATTTTTCGATTTATATTTTAAAACTTGAAGATAAAAGTTTATCCTGATTTTGGAGGTGTCTAGGACACTAATTTGGCTTTGATTTTTTTAAAGTCCATAACTCTTTTTTGCGATCCCTGGTTTTTTTTTTTAACATTTGCTTAAGAGACTGGAGATAGTTTTCAGATCCAGAAATAGGATCGCCTACATGCTCTACGGTTTTTTTAAATGAAGAAGACTATGGAGGTTATAAGAAACGCTGTTTTTGCCAAACAAAAGTGGAAAATTTTCCTCAATATCGTTGAGCGGTGTGTTAATTAGAATCTCACTGCTTTGGGCAGCATAAAAGCGTATATGAGCGGTTAACCAAAAGAAAAGTAAAATACATGCCAACGTGAACCTCACCTATTTCTCAAAAGTTGCGGTTAGGTACCGGCCGGTCAAATTTGCCGGGCGGAGTAACCTGCCGGTAAGTCATTTGGTTTTCTCAACGAGACTTACCGGCAGGTTCGCCCGATATCGATAGATTGCTATCGCTGCCATAGTGTGACCAGACAGGGTCAACGAGTCAGCTGTGTTTGTTTTGGTTTTCATAATTCTATTGCTGTTGCTGGTAATCATTTAGCAAAATAAAGTTGATTAAAATTGCTAGCAATAGTGAATCAAGTTTAAGCACCGAAAAGGCGAAGAGCGAAAAACTTTTCTGTGGATGGTGGGCCTTGTAGAGTCAAATATATTTTGGAGAGCAAGAAAAGTGATACGGCGGCATGTAAACAGAAGCCTGGCGAAGACTTGGAGATCAGCAGATGCCGTTCAAGCCGAAGTTTTTCGCACTTGGAAAGCCTTACGGGAAAAGTACGAGATCTTAAGAAACGGTCGCGTAAAGAATTTGCAACTGATAAGCGAGAAATTATCGCACTGGTGGCGGCATTCTCAGCACCGTTGGAGTTTCGTCCATTTCCCAAAAATTGATCAGAATTGGAAAATGAGGTTAATAATGATTGTAAGATTATAATTATGATTTGTAATCTTTAAAAATATTTAATTGTCTTCTAAAATTTAAGCACAAATCAGTCTCTGTGTGTTTGTGAAAGCCATTAATATAATAACTGCAAGGTTCGCCGAGAAAGTCTGACTCCAAAGAAGTCAGCCACAATGATGAGGAAGCTACCACTTGCATGAGATCGCAGAGCCAGTTTAACCTGAATCGTTGAAAAAATTTGACTTTATCCAGAGCATTAAATAATTAGCTCCCTCTCTGCACGCTCTTGCTTTATTTACTCCGTTCGGGCTGGCAGTGCGTGTGGATAGTATTTTCGTTCCGGTGCACACGTATCAGCAGTTGGATCACAATCGGAATGCCACATCACAAGGGAAAATTCGTAAGGCTATTGGCCTAGTTGATCCTTCGATTTCGTAGACGGCGGGCAGTAAGTTTGCCTGCTCAGCGATTGGTGCCATTTCGAATTTGCCATTGCGGCGGCTTCCATTCTGCTGGACTTTCTGTTCCAGATCGTCTTACTGCCTGCCTCCCAATTTTATTTAAGGGAAGGCAACAAATTCGTTTATTTATTGGCATTTATTGGTTTGGCAATTAGCAAGTGTTCGCTGTTGTTTATCGAGTGAAAATATCGATAGTTTTATCGAAACTTGCCGGCAGGTTAAAACTTGACCCCATTATGAGGCTGCGGTTAAAATTGCCGGCAGGTTTCCGCCAAAGACAGCATGAGACTCTCAAATTCGGCTAATCTGCTGGTAAGTTTGACTAACCGGATATTGAGAAAATGGGCCTTAGAAAGTTTAAAGGAAACCTTATTGCTCTCCAATCTTGTTAAAAATTTGCGCATAAAGGGCGGTTTCCACGGGTCGCGAAAAATTTCTCGTGGAAAAGTTGAAATTCCGAAGATTCTTAACAGAGTCTGTTAAGCCGCAGCTGTTAACACGATAACACACTTTTTTCTATCGATAATCGTTTCAAAGAAACCTTGTGCTTATTATTGCGCTGTTAAATGAGCCCGCGAACTTACAAACAACAACACCTCATACAACATATTTTGTGTGCTCTTTTAATAAATTAGTATTATTTAATGAAATGAATAACACATCAATTGTTCTTATCATTGTGCAATTTTACAATCTGCAGTATGAGCGAAAAAACCTCCAATTGAACGTCGGTAATTGCCTCATCCGACATTTGCTGAATGAAACGCGGTACAAAATGCTATTTGGCGACGTTTTCTGCCGGAATTTTTTTTATCTCCGCTCATTTTCAATTTAATGTTCTTGTTGTTGTTCCTCTTGCCCGCACAAATTAAAATCGAAACTTACTTTCGCTGCGTATCCCCAAAAAAGAGGCGTTAACAGCATTTAAAGCTAGGTTATTTTTATATCCGTTACTCGTAGCAAGGGCGTAGCCAGCTTTCCGAAAAGGTGGGGGCAGCTGTGCCTGAACTTTTCTTAAATATTTCTTTAAATATGTTTTTCAACATTAAATAATTAGATCAAGATGCATTTGATATGAAATGAGAAACAATTTTCAAAATAATCTCGGAAAACTTAAGTTATAAGTTAAAAACTGCATTTTTCGGGGCAAAATCGATGATCAAGGGGGGGGCAGCTGCCCCCTGCCCCCCTGGCTACGCCCTTGACTCGTAGAGTAAAAAGGGAATACTAAAGTCGTGCAAATGTATTGAAACAGGTATATATATAGTTGTTGGAATATCCACGTGTCGGAGTAGATAACCAGACCGCAAAGAACAACACAGCGAGTGCAAGTTAATGGTTTAATTGGTATAGAAGAACTGAACATAAGTAAGACAATGCAAGTGCTTAAATCTAGTGAGAGTGAGAGCGGTTCAGATAACAGAGATGATCCCTACTCTCTTATAATGTTATTCTGTATTGCTAGACAGATCATATGTTGCTTACCATGAAATAGACTTATACAATTTCAACACTTTTGCTTAAGCTACATATTATCAGTACGATGCATTAACCCAAGATCCTTAACAAAACCGCCATGCTTTTGCTTACTTAAACTCTTTGTTAACACATCTGCAACATTACTTTCACTAAATACATGTTTCAAAATAATCTCATTACAATCAATTTTCTCTCTCACAAAATGATACTTTATGTCTATGTGTTTTGTGCGTTTGTGATGTACTGGATTTCGAGCTATATGCTGCGCGCTGATGTTGTCGCCATAGATGGTAATCGAATCCGGGTTTGACCACCCAATATCAATAAGTAGTCTTCTTAGGTAAACTGCTTCCCTAGCAGCTGTTGACAAAGCGATATATTCCGCTTCAGTGCTGCTAAGTGCGACGACGCTCTGCTTCGATGAAGTCCAGGAAAACGCACTACCGCCCAAGAAGAATGCGTAACCAGAATACGACTTTCTATCCAGCTGATCGTTGGCCCAATCTGCATCTGCAAAGCCTTTTACTGGATCGCCAGACTTCCGATAGACAATGCTCAGACCCATTGTACCGGAAAGGTATCGCAACACATGTTTCGCTGCAGTCTCGTGTTCCACGTGAGGATCTGTATTTCGCTGTGACAGTTTGCTCACTGCATGCAAAATGTCTGGTCGGCTCAAGACTGCTAAATACATAAGCGAACCAATTAGTGACTGATAATGTGTCATATTTACCTTAACACATTTTTCATCTTTGCAACCAATGTGGAAGCCAGGGTCTAGTGGGGTTGCCACTGGCCGGCATTTCTTCATCCCATACACGTCCAAAAGGCCTCGGATATAGTTTTTCTGACACAGCCAAATTGGACCTTGCTTGCCTTCTCTTTGAATCTCCAACCCAAGGAAATAGCTCAGCTGACCACCGTCTTGCATAACGAATGCTGATGCGATTTTTTGCTTAATCGCACTGATGTCCTCCTCGGTTGGACAAATAATGATCAGGTCATCCACATAGACAGCTATGTAGTGGAATTTCTGTTGATGCTCTTTGACGTACAGGCAAGCCTCGTTCTTGCTCCTTTTGAAGCCCATTCCTTGCAGGACCTCGTCCAATGTGTTGTTCCAGATACGCCCAGACTGCTTAAGTCCATAGATCGCCTTTTGTAGTTTCAAAACCTTGCCGCGATTCTTTTCATCAACAAAATTCTCTGGTTGCTTCATATAAACGTCTTCTTGAAGCACGCTGTTCAGGTATGCGTTTGATATGTCCACTTGATGAATATGCAACTGCTTTTCTGCAGCCACTGCAAACAGCATCCTGATCGTCTCGTAACGTATTACTGGGGAATACGTCTCCCAATAGTTGACGCCAAACTGTTGCCCACAGCCTTTGGCAACGAGTCGAGACTTAAACCTTTCGATCTTACCCAATTTATTACGTTTAATTCGAAACACCCATTTCGAGCCTATGGCCCTTTGCCCTTTCGGTAGATCAACTAATGACCACGTTTCATTTGCGATTAGAGCGTCGAACTCCGCCTGCATTGATTTTCGCCAGTCATTTCCATATTGACCACTTACGCCTCTTCTACATTTTGGGGCGTCTCAGTATCTTCCAGACTGTTCAAATTGTTCAGGATGTGATGCTGCTTTTTGGGCCTACCAGGTTGCCCTGTGCGAATAGTTTTTGGTCTACCTGGCTCACGTCGAACTAGCATGTCATCATCTGATTCCGCCTCTAGATCACTTGCGCTGACAAACAGCTCCTCCTCATCGCCGCTGTCCATACTTCTATTACTGCTGCCTCTGCTTTGCGGCTCAGCTTGCTGCTCACCCTCGTCCTGGCCTTGGACTGATGCACTAGACTCCTCCTCTGAAGCCATAATGGTAGACTCTGTATTGGACTCAAGGCGAATGATGTTTGTTGCAAAATTATCATTTATTTCTTCGTTTTGGTGGATCTCATTTGTTTTTGAAGAAAACTCACCTTCGACGAACTTGACATCTCGACGCTCGCATACGTTTCGCTTCACTGGATCGTACAATCGGTATGCTTTTGCTGCAAAGGAGTAGCCAACAAAAATATACTCCTTCCCCTTTGGCTGGAATTTTCCTTTTATAGTCTTACCCAGGGCAAAAGCTCTTGATCCAAACACTCGCAGATGCTTTACTGATGGCTTGCGGTCTTTCCACATTTGGAACGGTGTCAATCCATCTAATGCTTTTGTCGGGCACCTATTCCTTAAATAGGCTGCTGTATGCACTGCTTCGGCCCACAAAAACTCATTTAAACTAGCATGAATAAGCAAACTCTTGGCCATTTCCACAATGGTTCGATTTGCTCTTTCAGCCACACCGTTTTGCTGAGGTGTGTACGGAACCGTTAATTGTCTTTTGATTCCGCACTTGATCAAGAACTCCGTGAAATCTTTGTTCACATATTCTGTGCCGTTGTCGCTTCGCAAAGCTTTAATTTTTCTGTTCGTTTGGCACTCCACATAGGCTTTACACATTTTAAACTTTTCAAAAACTTCGTTTTTTGCGCGCATGAGATAAACGTGTATTTTTCTCGAGTAATCGTCTATAAAGGTAACGAAATACCGATTTCCCGCCAACGATTTCACGTTCATTGGTCCACAAACGTCGGTGTGAATCAATTCTAATAAGCCTTTCGTTACTCTTTCCGACTTTTGCGGAAATGGCATTGAACATATCTTTGCCTTATTGCACGTATCGCAATTTATTTTCCCGGACATGTCTTTAATGTTCATTCCGATCACCAGCTTTTTCTCGCCGAGTTTTTTCAAACTTTGGAAATTTAAATGTCCGTACCGATCATGCAATCTAGTGGCTTGCGAAAAATCGTTTAGCATATGTACCGCACTGTTTTCGGAGGGCATATTATACACATATAAATTGTTTTCTTTCACTGCTCGCAACATTACTTTGCCTTGTTTATTCTTTATTAACGCTTCATTGTTTCCGAAAGTTATAAACTTTTCATTTTCTGCCGCTTTACTTACTGACAAAAAATTCATATGCAAGTCTGGGACATATAAAACTTCTTTAAGTTCAATGTTTACATTTCCAGCTTTAAACTTCACTGTGCCATTACCGGGTGACTCTACATATTTCTCAGCTGCTAACATAATCTTTGCCTTGTTCTCAGTAAACGTCTCGAACATACTTTTAATACAGCACATATGGGAAGTCGCGCCCGAGTCGAGACACCATGTATATTCTCTTTGGTTACAGATGCCGCTGTGCATTAAACAGTTAGATTGTTCCTTATTTTCATTATCATTATTTCTCTTATTTCGGCACTCATTCGCACGGTGACCAGGTTTTTTGCAATTAAAACACTTTCCAAAGAATTTAAATTTCCCGTTTTTATACCCTTGGAGAGGGTATATTAAAATTGTCCGGATGTTTGTAACGCATAGAAGGAAGCATCTCCGACCACATAAAGTATATATATTCTTGATCAGCATGACGAGCTGAGTTGATATAGCCATGTCCGTCTGTCCGTCCGTCCGTCTGTCCGTCTGTTTCTATGCTATCTCCTCCGTCAGTTTTAAAGCTATCTCAACCAAACTTTGCACGAAGTCTTTTGGTATAAATACGCTGCACATTTGTCGGAACCGGCCGGATCGGATGACTATAGCATATAGCTGCCATAGGAACGATCGGTTGAAAAAGTAGTTTTAGTGAGAAAAACTTTTTTGTTTTCAATGCTATCGCTCCCAACTCTCGGCTTTATAAGTTTTTTATGCTTTCACATAATTTCAGCAAGTTTTATGCAAATCGGGCAACTATATAGTATAGCTGCCATACAAAAGATAGATCTGAAAAAAAGTTTTAGTATGAAAAACTTTTTTGTTTTCAATGCTATCGCTCCCAAACTCATTACTGATTAATATGGTATGCTAACAAATAATTCTGTCAAGACTGATCCAAATCGGATGACTATAGCATATAGCTGCCATAGGAATGATCGGTCGAAAAAATAGTTTTAGTGAGAAAAACTTTTTTGTTTTCAATGGTAGCGTCTTTGTACGTTCCAGTTATGAATATTATCTGTCTCAACACAATTTTGGAGAGTTTGATCCAAATCGGATGAATATATCATATAGCTGCCATATAAAAAACTGGCAGAAATATATCATGCTCCAAGGGTATATAAACTTCGGTCGAGCCGAAGTTAGCTTTCCTCTATTTTTATTGTCTCTTTTTCTATTGTTTTGGCAATTTACACTTTGATTTTGAGTTTTATTGCTTTGTACGTCTCTATGTGCATATACTGCTTGCACAGCACGCTCGCGATCATCTTTTTCTGCTTTCCTCGCTCCTTCTTCTAGAAGCTTCACTTTTATGATTTCAAACCGTGGTAACTTGTCACGGGTTTCTATTGCCACAACAAAATTTTCCCAGCTGTTTGGCAAGCTGGACAATATCATAATCACTTTTAACTCGTCGTTGAGCCGTATGTCTATTTCAGCCAATTTGTCGGAAATTTCAATAAATGAATTTATATACTGGACCACATTATCACCTTCACTCATGTTCAACCGAAGAAGTTTCTGGTACAACTGAACCTTTTTTATTGGACCGACCGACACATGAATTTCTCGAAGCTTTCTCCATGCCTGGGAGGCCAATACACACGTCTTTATGTGCATCAATTGCGTCGGTTTCACGTTCAGTATAAGGCATGCCAAAGCCTTTTGGTCAATTATATCCCAACGGGCGGACTCAGCCGGATCTGTGGGTTTTTCTAATTTGCCACTTGTTACATTCCACAAATTTAAAAAAATTATTAGTACGCTACGCATAGACATACACCACACATCGTAATTGTCTTCACCGAGTTTTTCGATTTGGAGAGACACACTCATTTTGTTAACCGCCCACGTTACTTCTTTTGCGGGTACACGAATTATTGCAGTTTAACAAAATATATTTGGAGTTCTTCGCTTTGACTATTTTTGGTCAAAAAATATTAAACCATGTGCTTTACAGTTAGGGTGTCTGGGCCCATAACCTATTGTTGGAATATCCACGTGTCGGAGTAGATAACCAGACCGCAAAGAACAACACAGCGAGTGCAAGTTAATGGTTTAATTGGTATAGAAGAACTGAACATAAGTAAGACAATGCAAGTGCTTAAATCTAGTGAGAGTGAGAGCGGATCAGATAACAGAGATGATCCCTACTCTCTTATAATGTTATTCTGTATTGCTAGACAGATCATATGTTGCTTACCATGAAATAGACTTATACAATTTCAACAATAGTATAGTATCTATATATATAAAAGAGTTCAACCTGACTGACTGGTGACCGTCGCACAGCCCAAACCATAAAAGATAGAAACATGAGATTTTCACAGTAGTTTTATCTAATGCTGAAAGTGAGTACTAAGAACGGATTTTGGAAAATTCTGTCGGGAAATGTGGAAAATTCGCGGAAAACTTTTCTATGAAACTTTTTTGTTTTTCATCCGATCAAGTTCAAACTCATTTCCAAAAATCTATAAAAAAAATTCAACAATAACTGCATACCAATCTTCCGGAAAATCAACCACCTCTTGGCTCAAAGTGGGTGAACATGGTTGCCAGCCATTTGCTCCAAGTTCATTTCGAAAGGCAAACTTTGCTTTACCGTTGCAGCAGAGAGCAAAGAGCGCACGCAAAAGCAAAACACAGAGAGTACAAATTGAAGAGACAGATTTCAATGTGTGCGTGAGAGCACAGTAGCGATCAGGAGCGTTAGGAATTGCTTTTGTAGGCGTTCTTATTTGGGAGTAATCATAAACACAATGAATCAAGGCAGAGGTGGACGCGTCTTTTTCGTTGCCAAGGCAACTACAAAGAAACACAGTTCAAAAAAAAAAAATGTACTTCTTCTTCTTAAGATTGGCCCGATGCATGCATCACAACCGTTCGACGGTCTCGGCCGCTGCCAACAATGTCCGCCAGTCGCTTCTGCTCCGTGCGAGCTGGGACCAATTGGTCAAACCAAGCTTGGCAAGGTCTGCCCGAACCTGGTCATCCCATCTTAGTCGGGGTCTCCCCCGCCTGCCTCTTCCTCCGTAGTCAGCCGCCTTCGAATAATAAGCTTTCCTTACTGGAGCTTCTTCGTCCATCCTGGTGACATGTCCTAACCAGCGCAGCCGCTGTTGCTTTATGCGCTTGACCAGACAGGTGTCCCCATAGAGCTCATACAGTTCGTCATTATTTCGAATGCGGAAAACATCGCCAACTTTTAAAGGTCCATAAATCCTCCGAAGAATCTTTCGTTCAAACACGCCAATCGCCGCTTCATCCGCTGCTGTCATTGTCCATGCTTCTGCGCCGTATTGCAGGACTGGGATGATTAGCGACTTGTATAGGGCTAATTTTGTTCTTCGCTTGAGGTCTCTGCTCTTGAGCTCTCTACTTAGCCCGTAGAAGCATCGGTTTGCAAGAGTGATCCTTCGTCGGATTTCCAGACTGATGTTGTTGTCGCTGGTTATCGTCGTTCCGAGGTAAACAAAATCCTCAACAACTTTAAAGTTGTATTCTCCCATTGTAACAGATTGTCCAAGACGCAAGGACTTTTTGTCCGCGGATACAAGGTATTTCGTCTTGTCCTCATTTACCGCCAAACCCATCAGTTCTGACTGCCTCTCAATCTCTGAAAACGCCCTGCTTACCGCCCGTTCGTTTTTGCCGATGATGTCGATATCATCGGCATATGCGAGTAGCATTAGATCTTTATAAATAAAGGCGCCCGTTCTGTTGGCATGTGGGCACCGGCGCAGTATATATTCCATCAGTAGATTGAAGAAGTCGCACGATAAGGTATCGCCCTGCCTAAAACCTCTCTTGGTATCAAATGGTTCGGAAAGGTTCTTTCCTATTTTGACGGAGCTTTGTGTACTTCTCAACGTCATCATGCAAAGACGGACGTACTTTGCTGGTATACCAAGGGTAGACAGGGCTTCAAAAAACCTTGACCTTATCGGCGTGTCGAAGGCTGATTTATAATCAACAAATAGATGGTGTGTGTTGATGCCTCTCTCATAGGTCTTCTCCAGGATTTGTCGTAATGTGAATATCTGGTCTGTGGTGGATTTACCAGGTCTAAAGCCACACTGATAAGGTCCAATCAGTGTGTTAATAAGCGGCTTAAGACGTTCACAAATAATGCGCGACAGAACCTTATATGCAATGGGAAGGAGACTGATCCCGCGGTAGTTGGCGCAAACTGCAGGGTCTCCTTTTTTAAAGATTGGGCATAGAACACTTAAATTCCAATCGTCGGGCATGCTTTCGTCAACCCATATACGGCAAAGAAGTTGGTGCATGCACCTTACCAATTCTTCCCCTCCAGCCTTGAACAATTCAGCGGGCAGCTCATCAGCGCCAGGTGATTTATTGTTCTTTAGCCTTTGTATGGCTAAGCAGACTTCCTGTTGGGTCGGCGGGTCTATCTCTATGTTGTCGATTGGTGTCATCGCTACTTCTCTAGAGGCGGCATCATGTTCGTCATCGCCTCCCAGTAGGTTGAGAAGTAGCTTCTCCATTTGTTAAGCGCCACTTGCGGATCGGTGACCAGATTCCCGTGTTCGTCTTTGCATTGTGCGACTCTGGGCTTAAAACCTTCTGTTAATTGCTTAATTTTTTGGTAAAATTTTCGAGTCTCACTCATGCCGAATAACATCTCGACTTCCTCGCGCATGCGCCTTTCCTGCTCGCTCTTTTTCCTTCTAAAGAGGCGCTTCCGCTCTTTCTTTTTCTCCCGATATCGCTCCTTAACAGCCCGCGTTGCTCCCGACTGCAGAGTTCTCCTGTAGGCTGCGTCTTTTTCTGCAGTAGCAAGTCGGCACTCCTCATCGTACCAAGTCCGACTTCGAGGGGACTCGGAGTACCCGAGTATCTCCTTGGCAGCCGTACTCATGGAGTGTGATATACGATTCCACTGTTCGCATATATCGGAAGAAGATGGGGAGGTTTCCCTGAGCAGTTGGGCGAGTTTGGCTTTGTAGGCTTCAGAGGTCCCTTGTGATTGCAGCTTCTCGACGTTTAGCTTTCGACGTGTGCCAGAGCGTGAGGCATTTGCCACACTGAGCCGCGTGCGTACCTTGGCTGCAACCAGGCAGTGATCCGAGTCTATGTTGGCTCCTCGAATCGCACGCACGTCTAGTACACTCGATGAGTGCCTTCCGTCGATCACAACGTGATCAATCCGATTTCGTGTTCGTTGATCAGGGGACTTCCAGGTCGCCTTATGGATGTCGAGGTGTTCAAATCTCGTACTACTTATGACCATGTTCCGGCCTGCAGCAAAGTCTATTAGCCTCTCTCCGTTACCGGAGGTTGTTTCATGAAGGCTAAATCGTCCGACTGTCGAACCAAAGACTCCTTCTCTCCCGATTTTCGCGTTAAAATCGCCTAGCACGATCTTTATGTCGTGATCGGGGCAGCGCTCGTATAGTTGTTCCAGGCGCTCATAGAATTCGTCTTTTGTCGAGGTGTCCTTGTCTTCTGTTGGCGCGTGTGCACAGATAAGACTAATATTAAAATATTTTGCCTTAAGTCTAAGCGCGGCAAGCCGCTCATCAACTGGTGTAAAGCTGATGACTGAGTGGAGTAGTCTATCACTCACTGCAAAGCCGCACCCAAACTCGTGCTTGGAAACATGCCCGCTGTAGTATATCTCCCAGGGAGGTGGTTTCGGTTTTTCTTCTCTTTTGGTAGCGCTATTGTCTTGTTCCCATATCCAATCCATCGCATTTCTTGGAGTGCAGTAACGTCCGATGAGTATTTTTTGAGGACTTTCACCAAGTCGATATCATCACCCTCTCCGTTGAGGGTGCGTACATTCCAGGTGCATATCCTCAAATCGTGGTCCTTAAAACGTTTGCGTGGGTCGTCGTCAGGGGGGTCCGTATCCGAGGCATTGTAGTCGCAGTTTTCATTGGTGGAGATTGGTGGGTACCAAACCCGGCGCACTAACCCTATATATTATACCCTGTAGGGAAGGACGGGTCGCCGCTCACGTTAGTCAGCAGCAAATGCGGGTGCATTGCCACTGCTTCCGGTGGTCACCACGAGGAGGTGTGAGTCGACTTGGGACGTAGTAAGCCAGGATCACGCTGGGTTCGCCAAGTTGAACCGATCAGCGGCTTTACCTGACCACATACGCCCCCATTAGGTCCAGAAGATCTATGACTAGAAGTTCTGAACGACCACTTCCATAACGTTATCCATATCATTAAAATGTTATTTTAACTTTTATTTGTTAATTTTTTTTAACTTTTAAGGGCCGTTTTCTCATGTTCCTGTTTTTGCTTAAATCGAAATCCACCTAAATTTCGCAAACTAGGTGGATTTTTGGATTCTTTGTTTATTTTATTTATATTTTGGATTTGGCTTCGGGGATCGGTCCGGGGGGGAGGAAAGGAAAGAAAAAAAAAATTAATTTGCACTGCCCTCCCCCTCACGATTTTTTTTTTTTTTTCCCCCAAATTAAAAATGTAAAAATTAAAGAAAGCATAAAAAAAATATTTTTTATTTTTACAACTTGTTGCTATTATGGTAGAAAATCCAAAATTACTCTCACACAGCCACACATCAAATAAAATTTGGACCTGATGAAAATTTGGCCATAAAGGCCAAATTGTGTAACTTTTCAGGCATATTTAACAAATTATTTGTAAAAAATATAACTTTTGTTTTAAATCCTGTAAAATCTTAATATCTCTATTTTAATCAAAATTTGGCTAAATTATCTGCTCTGTGTGAACTTAGCTTAAAAAAAAAAAAAGGGAATTAAAATGCGGATCTGACTCTTTTGGCTATGTCTGCAGGTGTCTGGGCAAACAAAAGCCACATCCAATATTTTTCATTTTGGGTTTACTTTTTATCAATACAGACTTAACTGTTTTTAGCAGCAGTTGTTTTTTGAATTTAAAATTTTTTAGTGTGACCTTATGCGTGCACACATAAAAATACATAATTTGGTTAAGCATGTACATGGTTTTGAAATACATGAGGATGAAGCAGATGGCAACAAAAACCATCTAGATGGCTAACTATGAACATGAGAAAAGCAAATACAGCATATCCACCTAGATTTGCAAAAACAGCAACATGAGAAAACGGCCCTAAATGTTAGGTCACTTTGAGACAAAACACAAGGCACTAAATTGCGTAGCAAATGGTTTAAATTTATGTGATTTTTACACAAAGAGCTAATGGTCACACAAAAAAGTTTGTTTGTTTCAAAAAGATAATTTATTTATGATTTGATCGACATACTTCAAAGTGTAAAATTTTGATTTCGGTTTTTCGATTTTTGTCGTATGGGAGCGACCACTGTGGGACGGCTCAAAGATGGCCTCAGGAGTCGGAGCCGCCGTGTACTGCAAGGAACCGGAATTGAGACTCTCCTACAAACTGCCAAACCACTGCACTATATTCCAGGCGGAAATCTTCGCTATAAGGAAAGCAGCTGAATGGGCAGAATTACACGCACCAAACGATCAAATCAACATATACCTAGAGAGCCAAGCGGCAATCGAAGCAATGCGGAGTCACGCCATCAACTCCAAAAATGCTCTGAAGCAATAGATTCCCTCAGCACCTCCAGCAAGGTGCAAATCTACTGGATTCCCAGCCGCCAGGGCATTGATGGAAACGAAATGGTGGACACTCTTGCAAAAGCTGGGGTCGCACTTAGCCAAGAAGCAACAAAAACCTAAGGGAGGAGTGGGGGTGCGGAGCTGCTGGGGGTTGTGAGCCACTGGAATATTGGCCAAAAAAAAAAATATATTATATTATAATATTAAACTTTTTTGTTTCTGTCATGTGTCTCTTCTTATTACCTAACTTTTGGCAAGCAACCTATCAGTCTACACCTTCTTTAAGTTTGTGAACCAGAACTCGACTTTAAAAAAAAAAAAATAGTTTTTTTTTTTATTTTTGACTTGTGACTATTATATATATATACATAAATACAAAAATTTTCGTAATGACAAAAGTAAGTATGAGGGAAATATCTTTGGTCAATTGCCATTTTGATAGAAATATGTTTTTTTTTTGTAACAATTTCTTTTTGGTTATGTGACGTCACCAAAAAAAGTGAGAATGGGGGTAGTGAGCCACTTTGAAAAATCGTCGGTTTTGACTTTCAAAGAGAATATTGCAATGACGCGCAATAAAACAGAGGAAAAACTCTCCGAAGAAGTAAAAAAAACATTGAAAAAGGCAAACAAAAGAACAGCCACAACCAAAAAAAGCTCGTATATAAAAAAAAACAAGGCTCAGGCTTGTCAATCAATTTTCTTTCTTCGTTTCTTCATTGATATTTCTTAATTCAGAATATGAGAAAAATTGTTCATTTTTTCATTTAATAAAGAATAATGGCTTAAAAACACGAATTTTGAACTTTTAGATGGGTGGCTCACAACCCCCTACAAATTTTCGAAATGTCAAAAAATCACTTTTTTTCACAATGAAAAAAAAACCCAAATTTTAATTTTTAAAACTAGTGATATGGAAAGTTTTGTGCATCTTTTACCTAAAATACAAAATTTACAGAACGAAAAATATTGATTTTTGGCGAAGTTATGTTCGAAAAACAAAACTATGATCACAACCCCCCACTCTCCCCTACCTATCTCCCTACAGACGCTATACAGCAAGATGGACGAGATAGCGGAAAAAGAAGCAGAGGAAAGTGGAAGAACACGACCGGCTGCAGAATCTCTAAAATTATGTACAAGAAGAGAGACAAAAACCTCACTCACTATACGCTGCAACTCCAAAGAAGAGACTGCAGAATGCTTATATGCATACCCACAAAGAAATCTGTGGGTAGATTTAACCGATATTGTGGGTTGGAAATGCGCCAACCCACAAAGTTGGTAAAATTAATTGTAGAGTAACTTTCACGTAAACCTTTACGTAAGAGGAACTATTGCTATAGTAAATCTAACCGAAAATCTCGTTTAAAAATGCGCCAACCGACATAAATATGTAATATTTACCGATGTTTACAGTAAGTAATTTTCTTACTGAGTTCACAGTAATTTTACCATACAATTGGTAATTTGACAGCTGTTACACAACTGTACAACAGTAGGGTGGGATACTATTTTAGCTGTCACAAGTTGGCAATCTACTTGAACTTATAAACAAGCAGAAGACAACCCCCTTGACCCACAAATTTGGTTCGAAACAATTGAATTAAACAAATATTTATTAAATTTGAAAAATGTTTACTTACTCTGGGACTCGAACTCGGGGCCATTGGTCTCAACACGATTGGAAGCAAGTCTTTACACTGAAAAAAAATCATTCCATTCCGGGATTTCCGGGATCAATTCATGCCGAAAGGGTACTAAAAATGGGTTGATCCCGGAAAGGCAGAAATCAATCCGTTCGGGATTAATTTTTAAAGACTTTTAAAAAAATTGTTTTTATGGAGAGGAGGAGGAGGGGGAGGGGATGGAGAAACACCGACCGACCCCCGACCACAAAACACACACCAGCACCAGCCACTTGAATATAAACTGTAATTAATTTTAAGATAACATTAAAAAACTTTTTTCTTACTCACCATACTGGGACTTGAGCCTTGGACCTCCGAAGACTAAACAACACACGGACGACGTCACGTTAGACAACTCGACTACCAGACCTAAGCAAGACGTGGTGGCGAAAACGTATTTAAGAATGTACTCATGGAATTCTATTGGCATTTTTCCGCTCTGAGAGCAAAAACAGCCGTGGTAGATTGGACTACACATTCGCTTACAAGCGTGGAGGCCGAGCATCAAGTCCCAGTAGGAGCGTAGTGTTATAAATTTTTTTAATAATTTGTTTTTTGTTTTTTATGTTTTCTTATTTTTATGTAAGGTGTTTTTAACATTGTCTATATTTTATACAATTTTTAAATCGATTGTTTTCGTCAATAACGTCAAAACAAACTATGAGTACGCTCGGGATCAAATCATTCCTATATATGGGTCATTCTTTTATAAACCGAACAGTTAAAAAATTTTGTATTTTTCATTTTAATACAAAAAAATCCGAAATTAGATCTCGACATGCCCATGAAAACGTAATTTGCGGTTTTGCACAAAATTTTTTTGTTAATTTTATAAACAATTTCAAAAATCGTCAAAAACGGAAAATGGAAAAAAAGGGTTTTTAAGCATACTTTACGGGCAACTTTTTATTTGTTTATAACTTAAAAAATTCATAACTTTTAAACTATAAAAGTCTCCATCTTTTTGAAAACACCAAAATTTAGAATACGTTTAGGACAATAAATTGTTTGTGCTTAGAGTATATCTGGTGGTTAACATTGAGAAAAAAATTATAAATAATTTTTAGCAACAATTACTTAATATTATTAAATAATTTAAAAATCTTTAAAATTATAATTTGAGTAGCTACAGTAAAATACTTTTCAGCAATATCAACTTGAAAGCTGTCCGATAAACCAAACCTGAGAAATCACGTTTTTAAAAAACCTTTTTTTTCCATTTTTCCGTTTTTGACGATTTTTAAATTGTGTATAAAATTAACAAAAAATGTTTGTGCAAAACCGCAAATTACGTTTTGGTGGGCATGTCGAGATCTAATTTCGAATTTTTTTTTATTAAAATGAAAAACAAAAAATTTGTTAACTGTTCGGTTTATAAAAGAATGACCCATATGCTTAAAATCTTCCCGTCATTTTTTTTTTCTGTGTACCAGTTACGCTACGCGCGCGTTAAAAGCTACGCCTCTAACATGTTACTTGTATTAAATCTGCCTAAATATATGCACGAAAATTTCTTGAGTATCGCATAAATGAGACCACTAGTAATTCTCAAGTTCAAATTCCGTTGAAATGCTCTATAAAAGACCAACTGAAATTTGTTAAGTCAACAATTTTCGCGGTTAGATTTGCCGTCGGCACAGCTAATCGGTACATCAAACACATTCAAATAGTTATACTATATGTGCGGTTAGATTAACTTGTGGAAACAGTTAATTGCTGCAAAAGCAACGTATGAGATGAAAAAATCACGTCAGAGTTACTAATTCGATGGTAAAGTTACTGTAGAAGCAGTAACTTATTAAAACAAAGAAAAATTTGACAAAATATTTGTAGTAAATTTTACTGGGAGTACAGTTGTTAAATGCAAAAACAAAACTCGTGCTAAAATAAATACGTAAAGCTTACAAATTTCTTCAGTATATTTTACTGTTAGCACAGTTACAAAACAACACCAAAAACACATGCATAAAAAATTTGGAAAAAAGTTACTGTCAGCCTAGTTAATTTTACCCACCAGATTTTTTTTTGTGTATAAACTGGTCACTGCCTAGCAGCCGCTCCCGCAATAAAACTAGGCATCACGACAGCAGTCACCTGCAGGAAATGTAAGGAACCCGAAGTAGCAGAAACTCTAGAACACCTCATCTGCAGCTGCCCCGCAATCGCCACGACAAGACTTAAACATTTGCACTCCCCAAGCTTCACCTCTCTAGAAGTGGCAGCCAAGAGCTCTCCCATTTGCCAAAACGTCGAAAATCTTACAAAATTTCTGAAGGAAATGGTACCCTATAAAAAGCACCCGGCCTAAGGACCGCAAGGTCTATGTGTGGCCCCCCTACATGGGGCCATCCGTCATTACCTTCTTTGAAACAATTTTTTTTATAAAATTTAAATAGTAATTTAATTTTTTAAATAATTGTGTAACATTTAACGTGGTTGTACCTTTCGGTGGACGAGCTGATGTTGGGGTAGCTTAGCGGAGCACGCGCTGGTTCCGGCTACAATTTCGGCAAAGGGGTGGGTTCATCATAAGGGGGTACCACTGTACTACTTGCTCGCTTTGTTTGGACAATTTTATTAAAAATCGCGTGCGAAAATCAGGCCTTGGGTTTCATCATGGGGACAGATTAAGGATTGAAAGGAACAAAAGAAAATTCACCCTACATAAAAAAGTACGGCTGCTGATGCTTAGGTCTTGTTATTCAAGCTGTGCAGGTGTATTGCTGCCAGCTGTGCCCACCCTACCTATGATCACCATCGCCGCTTGACCCTATAAAGGTCGGTGATCCCTACAACACCTAAAACAGTCCTATCCCCACATACCTTGAAGATGCATGACTCCTCCTGTTTCCAAAGTTTAACACATATTTACGTTATAAACCTTTATTGTAAATCTAGGATTCATAATTATTTCTCTATAAATTTAAACTAACGAGTGCTAATAATAGGAAGAATATGTGCTAAGGACCAAAAGGCAATAAAATTTAAAAACATAATAAAAATATAAATAATATTTAAACGATATAAAAATATAAATGTTAGATTAAAATATAGTATTAAAAATATTATGAAAGCCGATAAAATTCAATAACTACTTCTTTTAATTAGCCAGTTGGCTGTGTGATTTTGGTAGTGCAATTGTTGGCATTATTAATTAGTTTTATATGTGTGGAACGTAAGAGAGTCGATCCACTACACAGACCCCAACTCCAGTGGAGCGCAACAGCATCCACAAGCAATTGCAACTGCAACTGTCTTCGTATTAAGCTCTCTCAGTGGAACGCATTCGAAAGGCACTTGTTCTTTTGTACTCCCCCCGCACTCTCTCTTTGAATATCGTATAAACTATTTTTAACTTAATGTTTTTCTTGTTACTCACATTTCCAATCCTTCGTTGAAAGCGCTTCCAAGATGAATCGAAGAGTAGCTGTAAATTTGTATAGCGCCAAAATTATGGGAGACAAAGAGGGAATAGACAGGGTGAACAGAAAATTTTCAGCAGCTATGCTCTTTCTCCTTCTCACGCACTTCACGTGCTTCTTACGCTTTTAAATTTAAATTCTTTTACGCCAATATGGCGATCCGAAGAAGGTGAGGGAGAAGGACCATATTAACTCTGGCCATGGCAAATTTTATGATTTTTTCTTCTAGGGGGGTTTAAACAAATTAACAAGATTCACTCTTGAGTTACCAGCACTCACACAAAAAAAAAATGATATAAATTAAAAACAAAAAAAAAATATTTTCAAAATTATTTACGCATGTCTACAGAACAGACATATTGATATACTTAATATTTTCTAATTTCGGCCGTTCAACGACATAACAGGTGGATTTTTTCAAATTATGTATTTTTAGGGTTCACTTAAACTCATTTTTCGCGTAAAACCGGGTATAAGGGCAGTAACACGGCCGGCCTGTCTGCTGGGCATTATCAAACTAATTTAAGCTGCTCTCTTTGTCTCTTCTGGGGGCTGAGAAAAATTAGGCGAAGCAGGCAACTAAAGCAAAGTCACTGACTTTGTCAGCTGTTTAAATGTCGGTGTATTGGGACATATATGTATTTGGGTAAGTCCCACAAACTTTCTTTGCTGCCGATACCAATTGGCTTTTTGATGGATTTGCTGTGTGTGTGGTCATGGGCAGATCTCGCAAGGGAATTTAGGCTGATGTACGCTTGTCGCCAAATAAAATATTCAAAGCAGGGCCAACTATTAAAAGGGCGGCATATTGGGCTTGGCTTGAGATGATGGAGCAGCCATTTAATTTTAGGGTGTAATATGTGCCACACCTGAAAAGAAGATCAGGGAAAAAACACAATCAGCTCGCTCTTGCCACCTCAGCCACAAAAAAATGGACAAGAAAATCTCGCTAGGGATAAACTGGCCAACTTACCCAGTCGAGTATGGCACTTTATTTGGGTTTTTGGGCGCAATCGCCGTTGCAGGCTGCTACAGGGCCAGTAGCTTCTTCTGCTGGTCACTTCCACTTTTTAAAAATTCACAGATTTCTTTTCTTTTTTTTTTTCCGAACTCTTTAACTTTTGCTTGTACCGCACTTGAAGAAATACTTCTGATCTGGTGGACTGCCAAAAAGCGAAAGAAAGATCGTGGGTGTGAGCTAAGCCACGAAGGCTGGCAACAGAGAAATCAGAAAGCCACCCTCTTATACTTGCTCTCCGTGAACTCTGTTAATAGTTTTCTCCTATGAACTTTCTTTGACACCCATAGGAAAGAAGTTAAACTTTTCGTGCTGCCTACTTTTAAGCTGATACGTTATTTTGAATTCTAACGGTCAGCGAGTTTGAATATAGACCGAAATTAATTTGATTTTGGGTATTTCCGATTCAAGCGCCACTACAAATTCCCCCCACTAAAATCGCACGTTGGGTTGAAACGGGTGATACGCGCTTGAACATCTAAAACACTTACTGTTTCAGATCTTTAGCATGAAATTTGCCTATCAAGCGTCCTTGCAAATCTTCCAGTTCATAATAGCAATTACCCAATTTCCGTTTCACTCTGGCCTTTACAAATACCGGTGCTAACTTTGCACTAAAGCCCTGAGCAAAGTTGCTTTGCTGGAAATTCCTCCTGTAAATTTCTTGGCCAACCTTGAACGAAACCTCTCGACTGCGCAAATTATATATTTTTTCGTTATGAGTACGTTGCGTTTGCATCGTCTCTTTAGCTTTTTTCCTAATCAAGTCGAATGAGTCTTCCCTACTAAATTGAACTGTTCGATCTTCCAGCATCTCCAAGGATCGAAGCAATTTGTAACTAGCCGCATCAGTTACCATATGCTGCCCAAAAGCGAGGCGATAGGGTGTCGTGCTTATAGCAGAGTGCACACAAGATCGTAGGGCGCAGCAAATACTACTTAACTGAACATCCCAATTCTTTTGGTCAGGGTCCACATACGATTTGATAGCGGCAATGACCGACCTGTTTACCCTTTCGGATGCATTGGCCTGTGGCGAATAGAATGCGGTATACGTGTGAGCAATATTATACTTCTTTAATAAAGCGTTAAAAGAATGTGCTTTAAATTGGACTCCATTGTCTGAGACAATGGTTTCCGGTACTCCGAAGCAATGGAACAACTCTTGTTCTAAGTAGGGAATAATGGCTTCTGCGGTGAATTTTTTTACAGGTTTTAAAAATGGGAATTTGGACAGATGGTCCAAAACAACCAAAATTCCAATATAACCAGAGCGGCTGCGAGGATAGGGACCAAGAAAATCGACGTATAATTTTTGGAAAAATCTGTGTGATTGTCCAGTATTTCCCATGGGTGGTCTTAACGTCTGATTAGGATATTTAGTGCATTTGCAAACCTCGCAACTATTAATGTATGCTTTTACATCGCACACTAAGTTTGGCCAAAAATACCATCTTCGCAACTTCTCGAGCGTTTTGTTAATTCCACAATGTGCTGAAAGAGGGTCTTCGTGAGCGCTTTTAAGCGCTTGAGGAATCAAGTCTTTTGGAAGCCATAGTTTCCAAGAGGAATCGTCAGCCACTTTTTCTGTGGCAGCGTGTTCTGCGCGACGATAAATGTAATCATCCACAACCTTCAGATCAGGTGTTTTTGACAAATTGTCCAAAATCTTGGTTTTTAATGTCAAGTATTCAGGCGCCTTAAATGAGTCGGATTGCAAATTGACTAGACTGGCGATTGACAATCCAGACAGGTCCTCTGTGTGTGTGCGGGATAGCGCGTCAGGAACAATGTTCTGGCTTCCCTTCTTATGGTAAATCTTGAAATCAAAGCCTTGTAATTTCAAGGCCCATCTGGCTAAGCGTGAGCTCAGATCGCTCTGTGACATGAGCCATTTAAGCGAAGCGTGGTCAGTTATTACAGAAAATTCTTGCCCTTCGATGTAGGCTCTAAATTTTTTTATAGCCAGTACAGCAGCCAAACACTCTTTCTCCGTGACTGTGTACTTCCTCTGGCACTGATTTAATTTTCGCGACATAAATGAGATGGGAACCTCATTTCCCTCCTTGTCTTTCTGCATTAATACTGCACCCACGCCTGTATTGCTAGCATCGCAATGAATTGCAAAAGGGTCTTCAAAACTTGGGCTATGTAGCACAGGAGCAGTGCTCATTTGAATCTTTAGGGCTTCGAATGATTTTTGAGCCTCTTCGCTCCAGACAAATTGTCGCTTCTGCTTCAAAGTATCGGTTATTGGAGAAGCGAGGGACGCGTAGTTGCGGATGAACTTATGATACCAGCCCGTTAACCCTAGGAAGCGACGGACTTGCTTTAAGGAACGAGGTACTGGAAATTCCATAATAGCTGAGATCTTTTCAGGATCAGTACTAATTGTACCTTGGCCAATAACGTGACCTAAATACTTCACTTCCTTGAGGCAGAATTTGCTTTTCTCGACATTTATAGTCAAATTTGCCTTTTCTAGTTGGACTGCTACCATTTTTAAAACTTCTAAATGACGTTCAAAGGTATCGGACACAATCAAGAGGTCATCGAGGTATATAAATACTTCGGTCCTCAAATTAGCAGGTATGATTTTGTCCATGAGCCTGGACATAGTGTGAGGAGAATTTGACAGACCAAATGGCATGACTGTGAACTGGTATAGGGGTCTACCAGGCACAGTGAAGGCAGTTTTGTCCCTTGACTTGGGATCCAGTGGAATCTGCCAGAAGGCGTCTTTTAAATCTAAACTGGTTATATACTCTGCTTTAGGTAGTCGACATATGATTCCTTCTATCAATGGCATCGGATAAGCATCTTTAACCGTAGATTCGTTCACCTTTCTGCTATCTAAGCAGAGACGAACTTTACCGGGCTTCTTAACCAAAACTACTGGAGACGACCAAGCGCTATTTGACTCTTCAATAACTCCGAGTGCTAACATTCGGTCTAATTCGGCATACATAAGCTTCTCTGTGGCTGGAGAAACTGCATAATGTCGCTGTTTTATTGGCTTCGTATCCGCTACGTCAATCGAATGTGAGAGGAGAGTAGTTCGCCCTAGCCCTTTTTTTGGCAAACGAGGGAAACAAGTTGACAGTTTCCCTTAAAAGTTTACTTTGCTGAACAGTCAAAGGTCGCATCTGAGAATCTTCAATTGTTGCCATAGTAATTTCATTTGCCATAAGATGAGACGGCAATAATTCGAATTTGGTCCAAAAATCTATTCCTAAATATAAGTCTCCAGATAGTGAAGGAACTATATAAAGGGTGATTGGTTTCATCTCCCCTCGATAGCAAACGTCTGTTGTTATTCGACCAATTATCGGCTGGGACTGGCCATCTGCGGTTTTCACCTTAGCAGACAAGGCTTTATATGGCAGGTTTGCTTGTTGCAATTCGGCCGCAAATTTCCCACCTGCGCAACTAATTGACGCGCCTGTGTCTAGTAAGCCTAATATGGTCTTCTCTAGCACGGTGACTTGTGCATATGGGCGATAGTCTCCAACTTTTCCTATAATGGCTGAAACGAGAACTTTCTTTTCGGCCTTTAAACGCTGCTTAAAGAGTTTTCTTCTGTATTGAGAGCGAGAGATGGGGAATATTAAGTGATCGGAATGAACACTAGAGGGTAAATCAGGGTATGTTTTAATATCTGGGAGAATTTGTTGAACAGTTTCTGGAACTGCTCTTAGTCGGTGTTCGTCCCTTTGGACACCATCTGTCTGCGTGTACTTCTCGGCTGTACACGAGCCGAAAAGTTTTTTGCTTTATTTGATGTGCAAGTTCGACAACTAGGTTTGAAGGTGTCCGCTTTTCCACATCCATAGCAAAATATTTTTCTTTCGGCTACACACTCTTGATATCGGTGTCCTTGGGCACCGCAATTCCAACACGTCGAATCAATGGCGGACAATTCATAATCGTCCTCCTCCTCTGATTCTATATCCTCGTTATCTGCTTGAACTCCTAATCCGCATACTTGCTTTCGAGGGAAGGGCCGTGCCAAGCCCGGTTGAGGCTTGCTTAACGATCTCATAAAAATTTCCCGCGTCTTTACGAGAGCACGAAGCTGAGCGATAGAAGTCGCTGGTTCATAGAGGATCTCGTGCTGAATTTCTGAGAGCAGATTTGATCTCAGTGTCTCAACTAAAGCGGATTCTGACATCGCCTCTGAAAGCTTATCAGTTAAGGCTGCTATTACCCCATAAAAATCATCAAATGACTCATTTGGACGCTGTTTGCGTTGCTCAATCTCTGAGCGAATATTCTTATCTGTCCGGGAGTCTTTAAATTGTCCCTTAAGGGCTGCTTTCAGTGGTTCCCAGCTGACAACCGGTACACTTTTGTGGTATCTCCAATACCATTCGCTCGCGTTTCCCTCAAACAAGTTACTCGCATAACGAGCTACCAGATCTTTATCATCATTTAAGGTTTGCTTTGTTAAAGCCTCAATTCTGTATAGGAAGGCGTCTATGGATAGAGTTCCTTTCCCGGAAAACCTCAAATTCCAATTTGCCATTATCTGGCTTATTTTTTCTGGTCTCAAATCGGATAATGGATGGCTGTTTCCCAGCTCAATTGTCGGAGAATGCTGTGTTAATTGCGCCCCCTGGTGCATATCTTGATTTTCGATATTCCGTTCGATGGACCTATTTGAAACCGAAGCTGTAGAACCCATCGCGGCAATCGCACTGGATAGCCTGTCTGTTTGGGCAGCTAAACTGCTTGTAATAATTCGGGCCTGTTCGGCCATGGCCGTAGCCATTGATTCAGCTATAGTTCGCTGTAACATCTCAGCCATGGAAGTCTGTTCGCTTCCCTGAGCATTATTCAGATTCTGCGACTGCTGATCGCTTGGATTCGTCATGTTTAAACTAGAACTCTCGTTTCTTTTGCTTTGAAACCTAGTCTGATGCGAATGCGGCATGGATGGACCTTTTTCACTAGATGGCTGACGAATGTTTAAATTTTCAGTAGATCCCTGAATCTAAGGTTAGTTTACACACCGGGCAAATTTTTTTTATTCCCAGTTTTGTTGTTCCAGCATGCTCTGTGAAAACTATGACCGCAGGTGGTGGCTAACAATTGGGCTTCAAACGAGATTATCTCAGTACAAATAAAACAATGTTGACCTGTAGGGGAGGATGTTGAGGCAGAACTAAGATCCTCCGTACTGCGAGATAAAACCATTTCCTAGTACTAACAGATTACTACCTAATTTTATACTAATATTATTAACAAAAATTTCAGGAAAGAAAAAAAATTTTAAATGTAAACTTAGAAAAAAAATTTAAAAGACAAAAATTTTAGTTAAAATGCGAAAAAAAAAACAAAAGAAAAAAAAATAGTTGTTTTATAAAAAACCAATTCAATCATAAATTATAAGAAGGAGTCATGCAACCAAGTCTGTGTGGAAGGGGTGTTGCATCAGCTAAATATATAGGGCTAAGATATTAGAAAAGTAGAAGGAAAGTGGAGATTTAACCGAATAGTTAGTGGTAATCGGCAAGCTGTAGCACTAGTCCACAATTACTGTCTCCAGATTTACTAACCAATTCAGTCTCATCCCACTTTAGGAATTTCATACATCGAGACTTATATTTTCGACTTGGAGCACAGCTGAACACTCTAGGCAAAGAACCAATTGAGATGTTTCTGTCACTCCCGATCATTAGAATTAATCTTTGACGAAATTGGAAATAAAATAAGCCACACAAATCTGACAGATCATTTGTCGAAGAAGCGCAGCCAGAAGGAATTCGACAAAAGGCAACGAATACTTTCTCTGCCACTCACGATCGCAATTGAAGGTCAAAATTTGATAGCTTGAAAAACGAAAGTAAAGAGTAAGGATAGAGGGGAAGGGATCTATTGATACTTACATACTTAACCAGTAATGTAAGTCCAACAGTAGGGTGCGACTGCTAAATTGTACAAGTACACGGGATGGCCGTAGCTTTGTAATCCACGTTGAACCAATAATCGACGCTTCCTATGTACAATTAGCCGACACACAAGGATGCAAATGATTTTTGCTGCTACTTGTTTCGGAGTTATGATTTGTTCAGTATAACGCATCCGGAAACATGACAAAAATTCATAAATTAATTCTTTGACCCTAGGCAATAACGAAGTATGTTTATTGTCTCCATAGAAGTCAAAAATTAATAGGACAAGGGAATGACGAAAATACAACGAAACCTCAAGGACCGACAAGTCAGGTGGTCTGACTGCCTCTTAAGGTATATCTTCCATCAGGGCAAGCCGGATTGTGCCCCATAGTTGGGCGCCAAATAAAATTGTAACATTTAACGTGGTTGTACCTTTCGGTGGACGAGCTGATGTTGGGGTAGCTTAGCGGAGCACGCGCTGGTTCCGGCTACATATTCGTCGGCAAAGGGGTGGGTTCATCATAAGGGGGTACCACTGTACTACTTGCTCGCTTTGTTTGGACAATTTTATTAAAAATCGCGTGCGAAAATCAGGCCTTGGGTTTCATCATGGGGACAGATTAAGGATTGAAAGGAACAAAAAGAAAATTCACCCTACATAAAAAGTACGGCTGCTGATGCTTAGGTCTTGTTATTAAAGCTGTGCAGGTGTATTGCTGCCAGCTGTGCCCACCCTACCTATGATCACCATCGCCGCTTGACCCTATAAAGGTCGGTGATCCCTACAACACCTAAAACAGTCCTATCCCCACATACCTTGAAGATGCATGACTCCTCCTGTTTCCAAAGTTTAACACATATTTACGTTATAAACCTTTATTGTAAATCTAGGATTCATAATTATTTCTCTATAAATTTAAACTAACGAGTGCTAATAATAGGAAGAATATGTGCTAAGGACCAAAAGGCAATAAAATTTAAAAACATAATAAAAATATAAATAATATTTAAACGATATAAAAATATAAATGTTAGATTAAAATATAGTATTAAAAATATTATGAAAGCCGATAAAATTCAATAACTACTTCTTTTAATTAGCCAGTTGGCTGTGTGATTTTGGTAGTGCAATTGTTGGCATTATTAATTAGTTTTATATGTGTGGAACGTAAGAGAGTCGATCCACTACACAGACCCCAACTCCAGTGGAGCGCAACAGCATCCACAAGCAATTGCAACTGCAACTGTCTTCGTATTAAGCTCTCTCAGTGGAACGCATTCGAAAGGCACTTGTTCTTTTGTACTCCCCCGCACTCTCTCTTTGAATATCGTATAAACTATTTTTAACTTAATGTTTTTCTTGTTACTCACATTTCCAATCCTTCGTTGAAAGCGCTTCCAAGATGAATCGAAGAGTAGCTGTAAATTTGTATAGCGCCAAAATTATGGGAGACAAAGAGGGAATAGACAGGGTGAACAGAAAATTTTCAGCAGCTATGCTCTTTCTCCTTCTCACGCACTTCACGTGCTTCTTACGCTTTTTAAATTTAAATTCTTTTTACGCCAATATGGCGATCCGAAGAAGGTGAGGGAGAAGGACCATATTAACTCTGGCCATGGCAAATTTTATGATTTTTTCTTCTAGGGGGTTTAAACAAATTAACAAGATTCACTCTTGAGTTACCAGCACTCACACAAAAAAAAAATGATATAAATTAAAAACAAAAAAAATATTTTCAAAATTATTTACGCATGTCTACAGAACAGACATATTGATATACTTAATATTTTCTAATTTCGGCCGTTCAACGACATAACAGGTGGATTTTTTCAAATTATGTATTTTTAGGGTTCACTTAAACTCATTTTTCGCGTAAAACCGGGTATAAGGGCAGTAACACGGCCGGCCTGTCTGCTGGGCATTATCAAACTAATTTAAGCTGCTCTCTTTGTCTCTTCTGGGGGCTGAGAAAAATTAGGCGAAGCAGGCAACTAAAGCAAAGTCACTGACTTTGTCAGCTGTTTAAATGTCGGTGTATTGGGACATATATGTATTTGGGTAAGTCCCACAAACTTCCTTTGCTGCCGATACCAATTGGCTTTTTGATGGATTTGCTGTGTGTGTGGTCATGGGCAGATCTCGCAAGGGTATTTAGGCTGATGTACGCTTGTCGCCAAATAAAATATTCAAAGCAGGGCCAACTATTAAAAGGGCGGCATATTGGGCTTGGCTTGAGATGATGGAGCAGCCATTTAATTTTAGGGTGTAATATGTGCCACACCTGAAAAGAAGATCAGGGGAAAAAACACAATCAGCTCGCTACTTGGCCACCATCTCCGAACTCTTTAACGTTTGCTTGTACCGCACTTGAAGAAATACTTCTGATCTGGTGGACTGCCAAAAAGCGAAAGAAAGATCGTGGGTGTGAGCTAAGCCACGAAGGCTGGCAACAGAGAAATCAGAAAGCCACCCTCTTATACTTGCTCTCCGTGAACTCTGTTAATAGTTTTCTCCTATGAACTTTCTTTGACACCCATAGGAAAGAAGTTCAAACTTTTCGTGCTGCCTACTTTTAAGCTGATACGTTATTTTGAATTCTAACGGTCAGCGAGTTTGAATATAGACCGAAATTAATTTGATTTTGGGTATTTCCGATTCAAGCGCCACTACAAATTCCCCCCCACTAAAATCGCACGTTGGGTTGAAACGGGTGATACGCGCTTGAACATCTAAAACACTTACTGTTTCAGATCTTTAGCATGAAATTTGCCTATCAAGCTTCCTTGCAAATCTTCCAGTTCATAATAGCAATTACCCAATTTCCGTTTCACTCTGGCCTTTACAAATACCGGTGCTAACTTTGCACTAAAGCCCTGAGCAAAGTTGCTTTGCTGGAAATTCCTCCTGTAAATTTCTTGGCCAACCTTGAACGAAACCTCTCGACTGCGCAAATTATATATTTTTTCGTTATGAGTACGTTGCGTTTGCATCGTCTCTTTAGCTTTTTCCTAATCAAGTCGAATGAGTCTTCCCTACTAAATTGAACTGTTCGATCTTCCAGCATCTCCAAGGATCGAAGCAATTTGTAACTAGCCGCATCAGTTACCATATGCTGCCCAAAAGCGAGGCGATAGGGTGTCGTGCTTATAGCAGAGTGCACACAAGATCGTAGGGCGCAGCAAATACTACTTAACTGAACATCCCAATTCTTTTGGTCAGGGTCCACATACGATTTGATAGCGGCAATGACCGACCTGTTTACCCTTTCGGATGCATTGGCCTGTGGCGAATAGAATGCGGTATACGTGTGAGCAATATTATACTTCTTTAATAAAGCGTTAAAAGAATGTGCTTTAAATTGGACTCCATTGTCTGAGACAATGGTTTCCGGTACTCCGAAGCAATGGAACAACTCTTGTTCTAAGTAGGGAATAATGGCTTCTGCGGTGAATTTTTTACAGGTTTTAAAAATGGGAATTTGGACAAATGGTCCAAAACAACCAAAATTCCAATATAACCAGAGCGGCTGCGAGGATACGGACCAAGAAAATCGACGTATAATTTTTGGAAAAATCTGTGTGATTGTCCAGTATTTCCCATGGGTGGTCTTAACGTCTGATTAGGATATTTAGTGCATTTGCAAACCTCGCAACTATTAATGTATGCTTTTACATCGCACACTAAGTTTGGCCAAAAATACCATCTTCGCAACTTCTCGAGCGTTTTGTTAATTCCACAATGTGCTGCAAGAGGGTCTTCGTGAGCGCTTTTAAGCGCTTAAGGAATCAAGTCTTTTGGAAGCCATAGTTTCCAAGAGGAATCGTCAGCCACTTTTTCTGTGGCAGCGTGTTCTGCGCGACGATAAATGTAATCATCCACAACCTTCAGATCAGGTGTTTTTGACAAATTGTCCAAAATCTTGGTTTTTAATGTCAAGTATTCAGGCGCCTTAAATGAGTCGGATTGCAAATTGACTAGACTGGCGATTGACAATCCAGACAGGTCCTCTGTGTGTGTGCGGGATAGCGCGTCAGGAACAATGTTCTGGCTTCCCTTCTTATGGTAAATCTTGAAATCAAAGCCTTGTAATTTCAAGGCCCATCTGGCTAAGCGTGAGCTCAGATCGCTCTGTGACATGAGCCATTTAAGCGAAGCGTGGTCAGTTATTACAGAAAATTCTTGCCCTTCGATGTAGGCTCTAAATTTTTTTATAGCCAGTACAGCAGCCAAACACTCTTTCTCCGTGACTGTGTACTTCCTCTGGCACTGATTTAATTTTCGCGACATAAATGAGATGGGAACCTCATTTCCCTCCTTGTCTTTCTGCATTAATACTGCACCCACGCCTGTATTGCTAGCATCGCAATGAATTGCAAAAGGGTCTTCAAAACTTGGGCTATGTAGCACAGGAGCAGTGCTCATTTGAATCTTTAGGGCTTCGAATGATTTTTGAGCCTCTTCGCTCCAGACAAATTGTCGCTTCTGCTTCAAAGTATCGGTTATTGGAGAAGCGAGGGACGCGTAGTTGCGGATGAACTTATGATACCAGCCCGTTAACCCTAGGAAGCGACGGACTTGCTTTAAGGAACGAGGTACTGGAAATTCCATAATAGCTGAGATCTTTTCAGGATCAGTACTAATTGTACCTTGGCCAATAACGTGACCTAAATACTTCACTTCCTTGAGGCAGAATTTGCTTTTCTCGACATTTATAGTCAAATTTGCCTTTTCCAGTTGGACTGCTACCATTTTTAAAACTTCTAAATGACGTTCAAAGGTATCGGACACAATCAAGAGGTCATCGAGGTATATAAATACTTCGGTCCTCAAATTAGCAGGTATGATTTTGTCCATGAGCCTGGACATAGTGTGAGGAGAATTTGACAGACCAAATGGCATGACTGTGAACTGGTATAGGGGTCTACCAGGCACAGTGAAGGCAGTTTTGTCCCTTGACTTGGGATCCAGTGGAATCTGCCAGAAGGCGTCTTTTAAATCTAAACTGGTTATATACTCTGCTTTAGGTAGTCGACATATGATTCCTTCTATCAATGGCATCGGATAAGCATCTTTAACCGTAGATTCGTTCACCTTTCTGCTATCTAAGCAGAGACGAACTTTACCGGGCTTCTTAACCAAAACTACTGGAGACGACCAAGCGCTATTTGACTCTTCAATAACTCCGAGTGCTAACATTCGGTCTAATTCGGCATACATAAGCTTCTCTGTGGCTGGAGAAACTGCATAATGTCGCTGTTTTATTGGCTTCGTATCCGCTACGTCAATCGAATGTGAGAGGAGAGTAGTTCGCCCTAGCCCTTTTTTGGCAAACGAGGGAAACAAGTTGACAGTTTCCCTTAAAAGTTTGCTTTGCTGAACAGTCAAAGGTCGCATCTGAGAATCTTCAATTGTTGCCATAGTAATTGTATTTGCCATAAGATGAGACGGCAATAATTCGAATTTGGTCCAAAAATCTATTCCTAAATATAAGTCTCCAGATAGTGAAGGAACTATATAAAGGGTGATTGGTTTCATCTCCCCTCGATAGCAAACGTCTGTTGTTATTCGACCAATTATCGGCTGGGACTGGCCATCTGCGGTTTTCACCTTAGCAGACAAGGCTTTATATGGCAGGTTTGCTTGTTGCAATTCGGCCGCAAATTTCCCACCTGCGCAACTAATTGACGCGCCTGTGTCTAGTAAGCCTAATATGGTCTTCTCTAGCACGGTGACTTGTGCATATGGGCGATAGTCTCCAACTTTTCCTATAATGGCTGAAACGAGAACTTTCTTTTCGGCCTTTAAACGCTGCTTAAAGAGTTTTCTTCTGTATTGAGAGCGAGAGATGGGGAATATTAAGTGATCGGAATGAACACTAGAGGGTAAATCAGGGTATGTTTTAATATCTGGGAGAATTTGTTGAACAGTTTCTGGAACTGCTCTTAGTCGGTGTTCGTCCCTTTGGACACCATCTGTCTGCGTGTACTTCGGCTGTACACGAGCCGAAAAGTTTTTTGCTTTATTTGATGTGCAAGTTCGACAACTAGGTTTGAAGGTGTCCGCTTTTCCACATCCATAGCAAAATATTTTTCTTTCGGCTACACACTCTTGATATCGGTGTCCTTGGGCACCGCAATTCCAACACGTCGAATCAATGGCGGACAATTCATAATCGTCCTCCTCCTCTGATTCTATATCCTCGTTATCTGCTTGAACTCCTAATCCGCATACTTGCTTTCGAGGGAAGGGCCGTGCCAAGCCCGGTTGAGGCTTGCTTAACGATCTCATAAAAATTTCCCGCGTCTTTACGAGAGCACGAAGCTGAGCGATAGAAGTCGCTGGTTCATAGAGGATCTCGTGCTGAATTTCTGAGAGCAGATTTGATCTCAGTGTCTCAACTAAAGCGGATTCTGACATCGCCTCTGAAAGCTTATCAGTTAAGGCTGCTATTACCCCATAAAAATCATCAAATGACTCATTTGGACGCTGTTTGCGTTGCTCAATCTCTGAGCGAATATTCTTATCTGTCCGGGAGTCTTTAAATTGTCCCTTAAGGGCTGCTTTCAGTGGTTCCCAGCTGACAACCGGTACACTTTTGTGGTATCTCCAATACCATTCGCTCGCGTTTCCTCAAACAAGTTACTCGCATAACGAGCTACCAGATCTTTATCATCATTTAAGGTTTGCTTTGTTAAAGCCTCAATTCTGTATAGGAAGGCGTCTATGGATAGAGTTCCTTTCCCGGAAAACCTCAAATTCCAATTTGCCATTATCTGGCTTATTTTTTCTGGTCTCAAATCGGATAATGGATGGCTGTTTCCCAGCTCAATTGTCGGAGAATGCTGTGTTAATTGCGCCCCCTGGTGCATATCTTGATTTTCGATATTTCGTTCGATGGACCTATTTGAAACCGAAGCTGTAGAACCCATCGCGGCAATCGCACTGGATAGCCTGTCTGTTTGGGCAGCTAAACTGCTTGTAATAATTCGGGCCTGTTCGGCCATGGCCGTAGCCATTGATTCAGCTATAGTTCGCTGTAACATCTCAGCCATGGAAGTCTGTTCGCTTCCCTGAGCATTATTCAGATTCTGCGACTGCTGATCGCTTGGATTCGTCATGTTTAAACTAGAACTCTCGTTTCTTTTGCTTTGAAACCTAGTCTGATGCGAATGCGGCATGGATGGACCTTTTTCACTAGATGGCTGACGAATGTTTAAATTTTCAGTAGATCCTGAATCTAAGGTTAGTTTACACACCGGGCAAATTTTTTTATTCCCAGTTTTGTTGTTCCAGCATGCTCTGTGAAAACTATGTCAGCAGGTGGTGGCTAACAATTGGGCTTCAAACGAGATTATCTCAGTACAAATAAAACAATGTTGAGGCAGAACTAAGATCCTCCGTACTGCGAGATAAAACCATTTCCTAGTACTAACAGATTACTACCTAATTTTATACTAATATTATTAACAAAAATTTCAGGAAAGAAAAAAATTTTAAATGTAAACTTAGAAAAAAATTTAAAAGACAAAAATTTTAGTTAAAATGCGAAAAAAAAAACAAAAGAAAAAAAATAGTTGTTTTATAAAAAACCAATTCAATCATAAATTATAAGAAGGAGTCATGCAACCAAGTCTGTGTGGAAGGGGTGTTGCATCAGCTAAATATATAGGGCTAAGATATTAGAAGAGTAGAAGGAAAGGGGAGATTTAACCGAATAGTTAGTGGTAATCGGCAAGCTGTAGCACTAGTCCACAATTACTGTCTCCAGATTTACTAACCAATTCAGTCTCATCCCACTTTAGGAATTTCATACATCGAGACTTATATTTTCGACTTGGAGCACAGCTGAACACTCTAGGCAAAGAACCAATTGAGATGTTTCTGTCACTCCCGATCATTAGAATTAATCTTTGACGAAATTGGAAATAAAATAAGCCACACAAATCTGACAGATCATTTGTCGAAGAAGCGCAGCCAGAAGGAATTCGACAAAAGGCAACGAATACTTTCTCTGCCACTCACGATCGCAATTGAAGGTCAAAATTTGATAGCTTGAAAAACGAAAGTAAAGAGTAAGGATAGAGGGGAAGGGATCTATTGATACTTACATACTTAACCAGTAATGTAAGTCCAACAGTAGGGTGCGACTGCTAAATTGTACAAGTACACGGGATGGCCGTAGCTTTGTAATCCACGTTGAACCAATAATCGACGCTTCCTATGTACAATTAGCCGACACACAAGGATGCAAATGATTTTTGCTGCTACTTGTTTCGGAGTTATGATTTGTTCAGTATAACGCATCCGGAAACATGACAAAAATTCATAAATTAATTCTTTGACCCTAGGCAATAACGAAGTATGTTTATTGTCTCCATAGAAGTCAAAAATTAATAGGACAAGGGAATGACGAAAATACAACGAAACCTCAAGGACCAAGTCAGGTGGTCTGACTGCCTCTTAAGGTATATCTTCCATCAGGGCAAGCCGGATTGTGCCCCCTAGTTGGGCGCCAAATAAAATTGTAACATTTAACGTGGTTGTACCTTTCGGTGGACGAGCTGATGTTGGGGTAGCTTAGCGGAGCACGCGCTGGTTCCGGCTACATATTCGTCGGCAAAGGGGTGGGTTCATCATAAGGGGGTACCACTGTACTACTTGCTCGCTTTGTTTGGACAATTTTATTAAAATCGCGTGCGAAAATCAGGCCTTGGGTTTCATCATGGGGACAGATTAAGGATTGAAAGGAACAAAAGAAAATTCACCCTACATAAAAAGTACGGCTGCTGATGCTTAGGTCTTGTTATTAAAGCTGTGCAGGTGTATTGCTGCCAGCTGTGCCCACCCTACCTATGATCACCATCGCCGCTTGAAAAAAAAGAAGAGTGTTCAACAAAAAAAAAAAAAAAAAAACAACAAAAAAAAAAAAAAAAAAAAACATCCACTCTTCTTAAAAAAAAAAATAAAAATAAATTTAAAAAAACTATATTTTTAATAAAAATAATAATAATTATTTTTTTTAAATATAAAAAAAAAAAATAAAAAAAAAAAAAAAAAATTTATAAAAACAAAAAAAAAAAAAAATTTTAAAACATATTAAAAATTTAAATAATACTAACAAATAACCCGACGCGCTTCGCTGCGCTTTCAACAGTATAGAAACAAACAATATAAGATATAATAATACACCGCAGAACCCAGAAATCGAACTTTGCTGATGGGTTTCTCCTTCAATTCCCACCCCATCCCTCCCACCCACTCTCCACCCAATTCCACCAGTTCCCACTCACTTCCCACCCACTTTCCGCCCACATCCCTCCCACATCCCTCCCTCTTCCCGCCCACATCCCTCCCACATCCCTCCCTCTTCCCGCCCACATCCCACCCACTTCCCTCCCACTTCCCGCCCACATCCCATCCGCATCCCATCCACATCCTAACCACTTCCCGCCCACATCCCATCCACATCCCTCCCACTTTCCGCCCACATCCCACCCACTTTCCGCCCACATCCTATCCACTTCTCACCAACAGTCCACCCACTTTACACCCAATTTCCCCCAGTTCCCACTCATTTCCCACCCACTTTCCGCCCACAACCCGCCCACAACCCGCCCACATCCCACCAACATCCCACCCACATCCCACCCACATCCCTCCCACTTCCCGCCCACATCCCTTCCACATCCCATCCATATCCCTCCCACATCCCACCCACATCCCGGCCACATTCCTTCCACATCCCTCCCACATCCCTCCCACCTACATCCCTTCCACATCCCACCCACATCCCTCCCACATCCCTCCCACATCCCTCCCCCCACCCCCCCCCCACATCCCTCCCACATCCCTCCCACCTACATCCCTTCCACATCCCACCCACATCCCACCCACATCCCTCCCACATCCCTCCCACTTCCCGCCCACATCCCACCCACATCCCTCCCACTTCCCGCCCCCATCCCATACTCTTCCCACCTATATTCCACCCATATCCTACCCACTTCCCGCCCACATCCCACCCACTTCCCGCCCACATCCCAACCACATCCCATCCATATACCTCCCACATCCCACCCACATCCCGGCGTTATTTCCAACATCGGAAAATGAAAACACTAATGAATTTATATTTTTACCTTACAAATCGAGTTTCAAGTCAATCGGATGAAAAATAATTCTTTTGCATGTAGAATATTCCGAGCATTTTCTCGCCTGGGGGCGGATTTTCCGACATTGAAAAATCACATTTCAAATTATTTCGTATTCTGTCCTTTCAAACCGAGTTTCAAGCCAATCGGATGATAAATAGTTTTTTTCATGCAGAATTTTCCGGCAATTTTCCGACCGTCAGGTCGAATTTTCCAACTTCGGAAAATCACATTTCAAACTATTTCGTATTCTATCCTAACAAACCGAATTTCAAGCCAATCGGATGAAAAATAGTTGTTTGCATGCACAATTTTCCAGCCATTTTCCTCGAGGGCGGATTTTCTGAAATCGGAAAAACACGTGTCGAATATTTTGCGTACTATGCTTGCGAACCAAGTTTCAAGTCAATCGGATGAAAATCATATGTTTACCATACAAACTTTTCCGGCGCTTTTCCGACTTTTTCGGGTGGGATTTTCCGGAAAATTGGAACACAGTTATTGTTGAATTTTCATATACATCTTTGAAAATGAGTTTGAATCTGATCGAATAATAAACAAAAAAGTTTCATACAACAGTTTTCCGTGAATTTTCCGACTTTAGGAATAGATTTTCCAAAATTTGAAAGTCTCTTTTTTTATGTCTTAGTATGTGTAATTTTGAAAATGAGTTTGGAGCTAATCACTGGCGATTAAAGTTTCGCCCATACAACCTTGACCACCCACTTTCCACCCAGGGGAGGTGAATTTTCCGGAAGATTGGTATGCAGTTGTTGTTGAATTTTCATATAGATCTTTGAAAATAAGTTTGAACTTGATCGGATGAAAAACAAAAAAGTTTCATACAACAGTTTTCCGCGAATTTTCCACATTTCCCGACAGAATTTTCCAAAATCCGTTCTTAGTACTCACTTTCAGCATTAGATAAAACTACTGTGAAAATCTCATGTTTCTATCTTTTATGGTTTGGGCTGTGCGACGGTCACCAGTCAGTCAGTCAGTCAGTCAGTCAGTCAGTCAGTCAGTCAGTCAGTCAGTCAGTCAGGTTGAACTCTTTTATATATAGATAAAAAAAAAAAAAAAAAAAAAAAAATAATTAAAAAAATAATATAAAAAAATAAAAAAACAAAAAAAAATAAAAAATTTTTTAAATTAGTTGGTTGGGGGGTTTGGGTTTTAATTTTTTAAATAATAAAAAATTTTTTTTTTTTGGATAAAAAAAAAAACAAACAAAAAAAAAAAAAAAAAAAAAAAAAAAAAAAAAAAAAAAAAAAAAAAAAAAAAAAAAAAAAAAAAAATTAATAAAAATATCAAACAAAAAAAAAAAAACAAAAAAATAATTATTTTTTACTCTCCCCCCCCCAAAAAAAAAATAAAAAAAATATTATTTAATTTTATTTTTTTTTTTTTTTTTCTCAACACACACAAAACTTTAAAAAAAAAAAAAAAAAAAAAAAAAAAAAAAAAAAAAATTTAAAAAAAAAAAAAAAAAAAAAAAAAAAAGAAAAAAGAGAGAGAAAAAAAAAAAAAATTAAAAAAAAAAAACTTTTTCCCCTTCCCAAACAAAAACAGTTTTTTAAAAATTTTTAAAAATAAAATTTTTTATACAAAAATTAGGATCCGAAGAAGGTGAGGGAGGGAAGGACCATATTAACTCTGGCCATGGCAAATTTTATGATTTTTTCTTCTAGGGGGTTTAAACAAATTAACAAGATTCACTCTTGAGTTACCAGCACTCACACAAAAAAAAAATGATATAAATTAAAAACAAAAAAAAATATTTTCAAAATTATTTACGCATGTCTACAGAACAGACATATTGATATACTTAATATTTTCTAATTTCGGCCGTTCAACGACATAACAGGTGGATTTTTTCAAATTATGTATTTTTAGGGTTCACTTAAACTCATTTTTCGCGTAAAACCGGGTATAAGGGCAGTAACACGGCCGGCCTGTCTGCTGGGCATTATCAAACTAATTTAAGCTGCTCTCTTTGTCTCTTCTGGGGGCTGAGAAAAATTAGGCGAAGCAGGCAACTAAAGCAAAGTCACTGACTTTGTCAGCTGTTTAAATGTCGGTGTATTGGGACATATATGTATTTGGGTAAGTCCCACAAACTTCCTTTGCTGCCGATACCAATTGGCTTTTTGATGGATTTGCTGTGTGTGTGGTCATGGGCAGATCTCGCAAGGGTATTTAGGCTGATGTACGCTTGTCGCCAAATAAAATATTCAAAGCAGGGCCAACTATTAAAAGGGCGGCATATTGGGCTTGGCTTGAGAGGATGGAGCAGCCATTTAATTTTAGGGTGTAATATGTGCCACACCTGAAAAGAAGATCAGGGGAAAAAAAACACAATCAGCTCGCTCTTGCCACATCTCCGAACTCTTTAACGTTTGCTTGTACCGCACTTGAAGAAATACTTCTGATCTGGTGGACTGCCAAAAAGCGAAAGAAAGATCGTGGGTGTGAGCTAAGCCACGAAGGCTGGCAACAGAGAAATCAGAAAGCCACCCTCTTATACTTGCTCTCCGTGAACTCTGTTAATAGTTTTCTCCTATGAACTTTCTTTGACACCCATAGGAAAGAAGTTCAAACTTTTCGTGCTGCCTACTTTTAAGCTGATACGTTATTTTGAATTCTAACGGTCAGCGAGTTTGAATATAGACCGAAATTAATTTGATTTTGGGTATTTCCGATTCAAGCGCCACTACAATTGTTAATTAAATATCATGTGAAATAGTTTGGACTTAAGTTTTAAAATGTCTGTTAGTTTTACCGGTCCACACCGGTACGTACCGGTATACCGGAATAAAAATCCAGGTACCAGAACCAGAACCGAATACCGAAACAGTATCAAAACCAAAACCGAACCTTTTACCGAAACGTTAGTTTCGGCACGTACCGGAACCGGAACCGAAATTATTTTCGGTTTAATTCCCTGATTGTAATAGAAAATCTTTGGAATTTTCTTCTTTTGTTTGTTTTCTTGGGTCAGACTTTGGATTATTTATATGGGCAATAAAAGTTTTATAGCTTGGTGAACAAAACTTAACAAAAATTTGATTAATTGTACATTTCTTAGGACGTAATATTTAAAAAAAAAGTAAACCCGAAAAAAGATTAATCTACAAAACAAAATATTAATTCCGCGCTCTCAGACTGTCTTTCATCTTAAAAATAAATTGTGAAATAAATATAAAAATATGCTTTCTGAGAAAAAAAATATTCGGGTCAAATACAGATTGTCCCCCGCGAAGAAAAATACAAAAATACTCATTTTTTTAAAGAAAAATACTTCCTATAGCTTTGGTAGCAGTCTCACATTTTTATCGAAAATTTCACAAGAAAATAACAAAAAATCCTTTTGGTTCGATTAAATCCGATATACCATTCAAAAGTTATGATATTTTTTTAAATTAATGAGTTTCCGGGTTATTTCAAGAACTATTGACGGTAGGTGAAAAACTTTTTGGGGTGTTTTCATCTATGTATGTTATGTATGTTAAAAAATAATAGCCATTAATAATTTTTTGGAAATAAAAAAATGGGGTGGCCGAGTTGATATGGAATGTCCCATATTTATAAAAGTAAAAGTACCTATGTTTGTATGTATGTTAGTATATTTTGTCAATAGAGGCGTCTAAACTGCTGAACCGATCTTTACGAAATTTTTACAGTATGTTCATGGCGATCAGGAAAAAGTCATAGGCCATATCTCAAGTCTGTGAATAGTCCAAATATCAGCGAAATTTGCAAAATTTTTATAGAAGTATTTATGAAAGCGCTTTCACGCACGAATGGGTTAAAGGACTATGCTGAAACTTGGCACACAGATAGTTGATAACTTGGAGTTGAACACTTGCTATATACACAGAAGATTTTAAGCATATATAGGAATGATTTGATCCCGAGCGTACATACTCATAGTTTATTTTGTCGTTATTGACGAAAACAATCGATTTAAAAATTGTATAAAATATAGACAATGTTAAAAACACCTTACATAAAAATAAGAAAACATAAAAAACAAAAAACAAATTATTAAAAAAATTTATAACACTACGCTCCTACTGGGACTTGATGCTCGGCCTCCACGCTTGTAAGCGAATGTGTAGTCCAATCTACCACGGCTGTTTTTGCTCTCAGAGCGGAAAAATGCCAATAGAATTCCATGAGTACATTCTTAAATACGTTTTCGCCACCACGTCTTGCTTAGGTCTGGTAGTCGAGTTGTCTAACGTGACGTCGTCCGTGTGTTGTTTAGTCTTCGGAGGTAGAAGGCTCAAGTCCCAGTATGGTGAGTAAGAAAAAAGTTTTTTAATGTTATCTTAAAATTAATTACAGTTTATATTCAAGTGGCTGGTGCTGGTGTGTGTTTTGTGGTCGGGGGTCGGTCGGTGTTTCTCCATCCCCTCCCCCTCCTCCTCCTCTCCATAAAAACAATTTTTTTAAAAGTCTTTAAAAATTAATCCCGAACGGATTGATTTCTCTTTCCGGGATCAACCCATTTTTAGTACCCTTTCGGGATGATTTTTTTCAACCCAAATTTTTAGGGGGTACCTAATTTTCTTAAACGCTTATAATAAAGAAAGGGAAAGCTAACTTCGTCTGTATCCGAAGTCAACTGAAATAGCTTGTCTCAACGGTTAGCGACATCGACCAAACTTCGGAGATGGAATTATATTGAGAGCAAACATTTTTCTCACTAAAACATTGTACCGAACATTTGTATGGCAGCTTCAAGAAGTAGCTACGAACCGGTCGGTTCCGACATATTAGCAGCGTGCCGTAAACAGAAATCGTGCAAAGTTTCAGCCGATAGTTCCAAAATAGGGACTAGTCGCGTAGAAACATTACATACGACAGACGGACAGACGGACACAAAGCTTAATCGACTCAGTCGTCATGCTGATCAAGAATATATATACTTTATGTGGTCGGAGATGCTATTGCGTTGCAACTGAATTATAAATGGTATAAAAACTGCTCGAATTTATATGTGAAGTGGCACAATAAAGCACGCCTACTAGATCAGATGGTGAATTTGAGCGATTTGGAATCAACTACTAAAATCTACTTGGCTTTGTATAGTCGGTTTCAATTCGCTTTATTTTCGCCATCTGATCTAGTAGGCGTGCTTTTTGGTGCCACTGCACATATAAATTCGAGCAGTTTTAATATAAAATACAAGCATTTATACGAAAATCGCTAGTGATTTCTGTGTTTAAAGGTTAAATGACAATGTATAAAATGTTAAATAAAAGGTGTAGATGCAATGTACACAAAAATTGAGAAGTCTGCAAAATTTTCATATTACCTAAAATTATTATGAGTATTGGACTAACGGTAATTAAAGACGCATGTATAAGTTTTTAGTATTTATGAAACCGCGGGAAATGGTTATTAAAAAATGTAGATTGAAGAGACCAAAATACATGCCGAAACTTGCAAATTAAATCGCGAAAAATTCCCATTCGAGTTTAGATTATCATAAAGACGCTTAAAAAGTAGGAGTAGATCAAATGGTCAATAAAATCGCGAAATTTGGAAAAAAAAATTTTAAAATTCCTTAGAATTATGAAGATTTAATAGATGGCAATTAAAGACGCGAATATAAAAGGTGTATACCAGGAAACGCGAAATTTGAGAAATTTAATCGAAAGCTTGAACAGTCCAAAATATTGCGATTTTTGGAAATGGCAATGTAGACGGGTAAATTATAGGGTAAAATTAAACAACAAAAAAATCAGTTAAACAAAAAACGAGAAAGGCAAAGCTAGCTTCGTCTGTACCGAAGTTTTGATACACTTGAAATAGCTTGTCTCAACGGTTAGAGACTTCGACCAAACTTCACAGATCAGCTTAAAAACATTACATATTACCCATGACCGTGTTTGAGAGCAGTAATATTGAGAACAAAACAGTTTTTCTTACTAAAAACCATTTTCCGAACGAACATTTGTATGGCAGCTACAAGAAGTAGTCATCCGATCCGGTCGGTTCCGACATATTAGCAGCGTGCAGTAAAAAGAAGACTCTGTGCAAAGTTTCAGCTCGATAGCTCCAAAACTGAGGGACTAGTTCGCGTAGAAACAGACAGACGGACAGACGGACGGACGGACAGACGGACGGACAAAGCTTAATCGACTCAGCTCGTCATGCTGATCAAGAATATATATACTTTATGTGGTCGGAGATGATTCCTTCTATGCGTTGCCAACTTCTGGGCAAAATTATAATACACTTTTCAAGTGTATCAAAAAATTGAGGAAAGCTAACTTCGGCTCGACCAAAGTTTATATACTCTTGGAGCATAATAAATTCCTGATAGTTTTTTATATGGCAGCTATACGATATAATCATCCGATTTTGATCAAACTCTCTATTATTGTGTTGAGACAGATAATATTCATAGCTGGAACGTACAAAGACGCTACCATTGAAAACAAAAAAGTTTTTCTCACTAAAACTATTTTTTCGACCGATCATTCCTATGGCAGCTATATGCTATAGTCATCTGATTTGGATCAGACTTGACCGAATTGCGTGTTAGCATATCATATTGATCAGTAGCAAGTTTGGGAGCGGTAGCTTTAAAAACAAAAAAGATTTTCTTACTAAAACTTTTTTCAGACCTATCTTTTGTACGGCAGCTTTGCCCGATTTTCATAAAACTTGCTGAAATTATGTGAAAGCATAAAGAACTTATAATTACGAGCTTCGTACACGTTTGCATGGAAAACAAAAAAGTTTTTCTCACTAAAACTAGTTTTTCAACCGATCGGTCCTAAGACAGCTATACGCTCTAGTCATTCGAACCGGCCGGTTCCGACAAATGTGGACCGTTATTGTACCAAACGACTTCGTGCAAAGTTTGGTTACAATAGCTTTAAAGCTGACGGAGGAGATAGCATAGAAAGAGACGGACGGTCAGACGGACAAACGGACGGACGGACAGACGGACATGGGTGTATCAACTCAGCTCGTCATGCTGATCAAGAATATATATACTTTATGTGGTCGGAGATGCTTCCTTAGATGCGTTACAAACATCTGGACTATTTCAATATACCCTCTCCAAGGGTATAAAAATGCGAAATTTGCTAAATTTTCTTATTCCCAAAATTATTATGAAGATTTGATAGACTGGGGGTAGATATATGTGGCGAAGACCGAACTGTCCCAAAAATCGCGAAATTTACGAAATCGAGTTAATTAGGGGAACCGAAATTTGCAAAATCTTATAATCGGGGGTGCCACAGAAATCTCTAGAGATTTTGCCGACGGTTGGTTTGTAAATCTCTCGAAAAATTCGTTGGTGCCACAGAACTTCTAGAGATTTCATTTTCTAGTTAGAAAATCTAGTTGGAACACCAGATGTTCCTATTGATGTTCCATCTCTAAAAACAGGGCTGAATCTCTCGCCAAAAATTTTCCCTTTTTTGGATGTGGGTTAATTTAATGATTAACTGAAATTTTTGATTGTGTTATATGTTTTATGATGCATTTTTAAATAATAATTCAATTTTAAGTCGCATTCTCCACCAATATAATGCAAAATTTAAAAATTTGTTGGTGCCAAACATGAGGAATTAGTTTCCAGCCCTTAATCCGCTAGCTGTAGAGGGCGCCACTTCGACAAAAGGCGCTAGTGAGAAAAGAGCTTTGCAAAATCTCTTAACAAAACATTAGAGGTTTGAAACCAACCAATAGAAATTTCTGTGGCACCTAAGAATTGGAATTCGGTTGGAATTTGGTTGGGAGGGGTTTCTGTTGCACCCCGAATAAGGTAGATTATTATAAAAACGAGAGAAAAGAGGGAGAGAGAAAAAAGAAAAAAAAAAAAAAAGAGAAAAAGAAAAAAAAAAAGAAAGAGATAGGTTCGAGCGTCGCAAAAACCGCCCAAAAACCCACATTATTAAAATTTTTTTAGTTTTTTTTTTGATATTTAAAAAAAAAAAAATTTTTTAGGGAGAGAAACAAAAAAAAAAAAAAAGAGCGACCACAAACAATGTTGTTGTAAAACAAAAAAAAAATTAGGGGGGAGTTTTTTTTTAAAAAACCAAAAACCCAAGAGGGGGTAACCCGCAAAAAAAAATTTAAAAAAAATTAGGATAAAAATTTATTTTAATTTAAAAAAAAAAAAAAAATAACCGTTTGGGTAACCAAAGAGTTAAAAACTAAATAATAATTTATTATTTATTTATTTAGTTAACAATGATCTGCTAACTTAAAACAATTGATAATGGTAATACAAAGTTGTTTAGAGTAATAGGTTTAGAGGTTAGATACTTCAAGGAGTTCATAAATTTCACTTAAAATAACATTAAATGATTTTTCAAACGAAAAAATAAATGAGAGGGAATTATAATTAAAGCATAAGACACGAAAAGGTTCATGAAGGGCATAGTTGGACCTGCAGAGTGTCAAACGTAGTGGCCGGAATGTACGGGTGAACCTTGAGGGTACTGTAAAGTCTATAGAAGTAAGATGCGATTGAGAATCTACCAATCCGAGAAGAAGTTTGTGGACAAATAGGACACCATTACATATTCTGCGGTGATGCACTGATTGAAGATCGATTAATTTTAACCTCGATCGGTACGGCGGTAAATGCCTATTGGGGTCCCAATGCAGATTGCGAAGAGCAAAAATTAGTAATTGTTTCTCGACAGATTCGATTAGCGATTGCTGCTCTTTGTACTGTGGGCCCCATACACTAGAGCAGTGTTCCAAAATAGGGCGTACTAAGGATATGTACAATGATTTAGTTGTGTAAGGGTCATCAATCTCTTTGGACCATCGCTTAATAAATGCCAGAACACCTTTGGCTTTATTTACTGTAGCTGCGATATGGCTGTTAAAACACAATTTCTGGTCAAATAGTATACCAAGATCGATTATATGATATGATTTCCTATAGAATAGGAGACAACGTGATGTGAGCTGCGGGAAAAAGTCATCATTTGACATTTAGAATGGTTCAAGAAAAGAAGATTATTTGAACACCACTTCTCCAATTCATTAAGGTCTAGTTGAAGGCGCGTGTGCAAGAACCAATCGGCGTATGGTAGACAGATTTTAGCGTCATCTGCATACATAAATACAGTTGAATACGATATGACTTGTGGGAGGTCATTTACAAAAAGGACAAAAAGCAACGGGCCTAGGTGACTACCCTGTGGGACACCTGACGTCACGTTGATAACTGTTCAAAATACATTGTTAAATAATACCCGTTGTGTACGATTTGATAAATAAGACGAGATCCAGTTCAATAAGTTTGGTGGAAAACCTAAAAGTGACAATTTGTGTAGAAGAAGAGCATGATTAACTGAATCAAAGGCCTTGCTAAAATCAGTAAAGACGACATCAGTTTGTGACCGGCACTGAAAACTGCGATTTATTAGTGATGAAAACTCAAGAAGATTTGTCATCGTCGATCGAAGTTTAACAAAACCATGCTGAGAAGGAGATATGAGGTTGCTACATAGGTGCTGCAGTTGGAAGGTGATCAACCTGCTTTCACGATAATTCTCGACATTCATACGAGACCCTTTTTATACCCGTTACTCGTAGAGTAAAAAGGGTATACTAAAGTCGTGCAAATGTATGTAACAGGCAGAAGGAATCATTTCCGACCATATAAAGTATATATATTCTTGATCAGCATCAACAGCCGAGTCGATTTAGCCTTGTCCGTCTGTCCGTCCGTCCGTCCGTCCGTCCGTCTGTCTGTATGAACACCTAGATCTCAGAGATGGTAAGAGATAGCGGTTTGACATGTATGGGGCAAATGCTTCTTTTATGTGCACGCAGATCAAGTTTGTTTCAAATTTTGTCCACGCCCCCTCCCGCCCCCGCAATTTGGAAAAAACGTTATATCTCCCACAGTTTTTAAGATAGAGGATTCGCACCTTCTAGAGATAGTTAGTAGTTAGCAAAATAAATCGATTTGCCGAAAGAATGACAAAGATCGGATAAACGGTTCTCAAGTTATAAGCAAAAAAGTGAACCAAGCCCTCCCCGCTACCACCCAAAAAAATGTTGCATACTTTTTGGATGGTCACACTAAGGAACGCGGGAACACTGTTAAACATGTTTTTTCATGAGTAACGGGTATATCGAAGTCGGTTAGAGCCGACTTTAACTTACGCTCTCGTTTTTATGAAAGAACAATGAAAAACGAGAAGGCCAAGTTAACTTCGTCTTTGCCGAAGTTTTTATACCCTTGCAAATGTTTTAATACATCAGAGTTTAAGAACGCCAGCATTAAGACAAAAAAGTTTTTCTCATTAAAACCCACTTTTCGACCGATGATGACAGCTATGACAGCTATAAGATATAGTCATCCGATTTTGACCAAAACTTTCAAATCTTTGTAAAAAGCGAGACATAACATTAACGGAAAGTAATTGCCGAAGTTTGAGACACTTGAAATTTCTCAACAGTTAGAATTTCACCAAAACGCAGATAAACAAAAAAAGTTTTCTCGATTAAAACCCATTTTTCGACTGATAGTTCCCATGGCAGCTATAAGATATAGTCATCCGATTTTGACAAAAACTTCCAAATCTATGTGTAAGCGTATAATATTAAAAATCGCTGAAGTTGGAGTCGCTAACATTAAAAACAAAAAAGTTTTTCTCACAAAGACCCACTTTTCAACCAATAGTTCTTATGGCAGCTATAAGATAAAGTCATCCGATCCGTAAAAAGAAGACTCTGTGCAAAGTTTCAGCTCGATAGCTTTAAAACTGAGAGACTAGTTTGCGTAGAAACAGACAGACGGACAGACAGACGGACGGACAAAGCTCAATCGACTCAGCTCGTCACCCTGATCAAGAATATACATAGTTTATAGGGTCGGAAATGAATATTTCTATGCGTTGCAAACATCTGGGCAAAATTATAATACCCTTTGCAAGGGTATAATAAAATATTCATGATTTTTATTTCAAGAATGGACTTGTAAAACTAAATTAAAGAACATTTTAATTTTAAGAAATAGATTAGTCTTCTTCGTCGCTCTCAAACAAAATGACTTTTACATTTGATGAATATTGCAGATTTAAATATTCATCATGATTTGTAATATATATTATAATTTTATTATGCTGTGTAAAAAATATTATAATTTTATCTTCTCGGGAAAATTTAGCTTGGTAATAGTCTTTTTTGAGAACTATGGAAATAACCATATTGTAGTTCAATTGAACCTGAATTTTTCTAAAATTTGGCGATGTGCAGCGAGTAATGAACTCGCAAATGACTTCCAGTTTTGAAAATCGGTGTGACCCATTTCGATGCAGTCGTAGCCCGATGGATAGGTTCGTGCGCTGCGTCACTAGGTGCAAAAGATTCAATTGTGCTATGTATGGAATCAACTGGCATCATACAGGCCTGTTCCGGTTTTCATTTTCGACAAAAAGTGTCGAATTCGAATTCGTTAAATTTGCTGTTGCATCAAATTGATTTGGTTTATCAGATTAAAACGTTTTAACTTGAATCAGTCGTGTTAAGAGTAAGTAGAAACTGTAGGTTTGATACGAATTTCCTTGATTGTTGAATAGAGAAGAGAACATGTAAAATATTCAAATTCAGTTTAGTGAAAACCGGAACATGGCAGATAGTATGGCCCGGAAGTAAATATGTAATTTAAATGGTACAAGCAAAAGTCGAAGTAATTAAAACATATGCCAACATAGCTATTACAGCTTTATTTCGGTTTTGACCAGCGCAATTGTCTTAGTATGGATTGACTACATTAGCCGTTTTCTATGGTCTATGTAAAGTAAATATTTATAAAGGGCTAAGCATACTTATCTCATCGCACAGCCCACAAAAAAACAATAGCAATTTCTTGTACAGCTTTCGTAAACGCTAAAATTGTAGTAGGCATATTATAGAGAATAAAAAGTGTAATACTATTTCCGAATGGAGTGTTTAAGACATTCTGTAAATCGATTCTAGCACATATGAACTTTGAGCTCTTCTTACTTTCTTTTTGTTTTCTTAAAAAAATGCACCTGCTCTCATCTGTCTTTAATGTGCTTCTGAAATTCATCTGTGTTCATGCTATTTTTTTGTCTTCTTCATCAAGAAACTTAATATTTTCGCACTTAGTGCACTTATCTTTTTTTGGTAAGTGAAAGCAAATTTTAAAATCTATTTTTAAAATCTTTCTTAATACACAAATCGAAACAGTAGAGCTGCTGAGGTTTTCATCTTTCATGAGTTGAGTATAGCACTTATAAAGGTTCTGAATGTTTCTGAATTCCTGCGACAAATAAACTTTAATGCATTTGGCTCTGCAATAATGTGATGGCACTGCAGGAAGTTTTTAGAAGTATGATTTTAAGAATTATATTTTCTGTTGATGCGTTTTATTGTGAGGAACCACCTTATCAACTAACGTCCACATTGAGTTACTAAATCAGACTTGTGACTTATTATCTTACAAATTTGATCTTTTAAGAATAAATGCAAAAATTTACTGTTCCATTTGAATGCAGGAGAACAAGTTAAGAAGGATAAAACAAAATTGAAAAATTCCATCTGAGAGAGCTGTTACTGACAGCGCAAGGGTGTGAGAGCGTGCTTTGGTCACTCGTCCCATTGCCATTAGCATTGCCTATTTAGCTATTTTCCCACCAGACTGTTATATATCAATATTGTGTAAAAAAACTCATCATTGGCACATACGATTAAATTGATTTTGTTGTATCTCCGTAGCCGAAGCGATTATCGCTATATAAATTTACAAGATGATGAGTTAGTGGATTTAGAACTAATTGGCATCAAAATGTACATTTCGTAAAAAATGGCACATACGATGTTTTTGCGCACAGGGGTCGATATGTTTGCTTTACCAGTGCAGACTTTGACCGCAATAAACTCGATGTCATGAGTATTGTCAAACGGAAACAACTCAGATGAGAAATCATTTTTTATTGCAATAAGAACACCGCCAGCAAACGATGGTCGGTCCCTTCTGTAGGTAATGTAGTTGTGTACGAAAATTTCATGATCAGAAACGGAAGAATTCAGCCAGGTTTCAGTTAAAATAATAGCATTGGCGTCGAATGAGGCACTATTAGTGTGAAGTCGACTAAGTTTACCTAATAGACTGCGGACATTTTGGTAGTGAATGGAAAAGATACAGCTTAATTTTTTGAGTTTTTGAAATTGCAGGATTGGGACTCTGGGGTGATTCATCACTTCTAAATTCATGTACAACAGTATACTCCGGCCAGAGTGCAGGTTCAAGTGCCCTAGAAAGAAGTGTTTCAGGAAGGCAAATTTTAAAAGTAGAACTTTTACGTGCATAATTAAATTTATATTTCAACACCGAGATATCTGCAGGGTCGGCTTGAAGATTCAGAAGAAGATGGTTTTTGACTTCATCTACTGAGATAAATAAATAAGAATTAAAAAACGCTGACCTGACAAATAATTATTTTGTAAGGACAACCCTGTTGCTTACAAGTGAGCGGAGTGCACAAATATAAGTTCAAAAATGCCCGCATTTGCATTAATAGCTTTGGATATTGCTGGGAGAAGACCATTGACGACGGAAACAAAATCGTAACAAGAGTTTCAGAAATAATGCAATCCTTTTTATACCCGTTACAGGGTTAAAGTAATGTATGTAACAGGCAGAAGGAATCATTTCCGACCATATAAAGTATATATATTCTTGATCAGCATCAACAGCCGAGTCGATTTAGCCTTGTCCGTCTGTCCGTCCGTCTGTCCGTCCGTCTGTCCGTCCGTCCGTCCGTCCGTCCGCGTCCGCCGTGTCGTCTGTATGAACACCTAGATCTCAGAGATGGTAAGAGATAGAGGTTTGAAATGTATGAAAGGCAATTCTTTTGTCTGCACGCAGATCAAGTTTGTTTCAAACTTTGGCCACGCCCCTCCCGCCCCCGCAATTTGAAAAAGGTAATATCTCCTACAGTTTTAAAGATAGAGGATTCGTACCTACTAAAGATAGTTAGTAATTAGCAAAATTAATCGATTTGCCGAAGAAATGATAAAGATCGGATGAACGGTTCTCAAGTTATAAGCAAAAAAGAAAACCAAGCCCTCCCCGCTATCACCCTAAAAAAATGTTGCATACCTATTGGATGGTCACACTAAGGAACGCGGGAACACTGTTAAACATGTTTTTTCATGAGTAACGGGTATATCGAAGTCGGTTAGAGCCGACTTTAACTTACGCTCTCGTTTGATTTAAGATGGAGTGTAAGCTATTTTTCAGCCGCTATATCCGACTGCTTTTCCATATGACACTACTGGCCCTTCCTCCGGAGATCTATGTTTCCAGCATAAAATCATCCCACAACTTTCAAAGATCCAAATAAATGTAAAAAGTGAAGTAAAACGATTCACCGCTGACAATTTGTCTACCATTTCGTAGTTTGAAACTCTCGCCGATGTACTATATCGCTTCATTGAATTAATCATGTTATATATATCATATTATATATCATATTATAATCATATCATATTACATACATAATCTTGCTAAATATATACTTTGGTTAAGCGTATATACTTTTAATTTTGAAAGGAAAATTAAAACTCTGAAAAAGGTATTGTCTTTATTGGAATTAGTTGGCAGGCTTGCTGTCAGACTTTTGCATTGTTTTGGTGGACAATATTTTAAAATACATTTCTATTATTTAAAACCACTCAAATCTTTAGTAATATTAATGCAATTCGATCAGTTAAGCATTCAAGTTGTGTTCCTCATGATTATATTTGACTTAAATCTCTTTATTAGCTAAACATAGGCCAAATGTCGCCACGAAATTCGCAACAACCAAAAGAGGTTTCAGGAACACCGACAATTGCTTTTAAGTTGTTACAGGTTTCTAGAACACGGCAGAATAAAGCAATCCAAAATGAAATCAAGGTTGTTCCGTCAACTGCTTTGCTTTTACTTTTACGAAATCAAATTATAAACAAATGACTTTCAGAAATACCACTATTTATTGTGTGCCGTAGAAGGAATTGCAAATGAGCTGTCAAAATATTAGGTCTGCAGCTCTTTTGGTGTGACCATACTTCATAATTTCTTCATCATTTCTTCGGCAAGTCGATCGATGTATCTTTGGTACAGAGTATAAAAAACAGAGATAGCCCGCCCTTTACATCATAGCACAACTTTAAAGCGGTTGAGATTACAAATTTTAATATATTTTTCTCTCGATTGAGGAACGCTATAATGCACAGATGCTAGTGAATTGAAAGAAGTCCCGGTTCTTCTGGTAGGGTATTAAAAAACCAGCCTTTTATGAATTTTGACATTGTATTATCCCGGACTGTTCATGCATATGCGCATTGCGCATACACATTTACATACATAGTGTTAGGGTGGGCCGTTGGCTCAGCAGAGCCGATATGGCATTTGGGAAAACGAGCTTTATTTCGTTTGTGCCCCTTTGCCTGGCATTGTGTGAGGGGGCGTGGGTTTGCGGGCGTGCATGTCTGCCGTTCATTTTGAGGTTATGCAAATTGTTATGCTGATATCATAATTAATTCTTTGGGGAAACAGGCCGGAAACAAATTGGTTTTTGAATGAGTTATTGTATTTTTGCGGTGTGCTGCATTTTTGTAGCATTGTCGGTTGCTTCTGGTTACTTCTCACGGGGCGGGGCCCAGAATGCAGGAAAACATTTTTGGCAAACAGTTTATATGGGTCGTCTACTTTTAATGAGATTTTCCTCTGTTTTCGTGCATTTATGTTGAATGTTTCTTTTAGTATACCAATAGCATCGAAATTATGGCTTGCAACTGGTGTATGTGGATCTGCTTGGGCTGCTGCTACTGCGAACGCAGTACTCAACTTGTCTGTTACCACGTGAATGCTATGAAATTCACGCTTTCTTCATTAATTAAAATATTTTTGAAACAAAGCACAGCACAACTTATGCACAATGTTTCCAGGCGAAATGAAGCATTATACTCATGCAGTTTTATCCAAAATACTGCAACCACACAATATACAAAAATATTTAAACAACGAGTTTCTAGATTGCATAGGATGCCTAATACAGATGCCTATTGAAAGTTAATACGCTAGCCAAAAAAATGAAAATCTCTTCTTCAACAACGTTTAAATGTCGATGAAGTCATTCTTTGCCACCTACTGAAACCGCAGGAGGAGTATTTGATTTGTCATTTAAGATCTGCTAGAATATTTGTTGAGAATGCGTTTGGAAGACTCAAAGGACGATGGAGATGCTTAGCTAAAAAAAATTGAAATTGAGCCTACTTTTGTTCCTTATGTTGCAGTTTGTCTCACTTTAGAGAATTGCTTTAAAATTTACGAATTTAGCTTAAAACTTAGGATTACATTACGACTATTTTCAGTTTTACACGATTACTAATTGATTAATTTCAGAAATAACCAAAAGTAATCGAAATTATTGAGGATTACTGCAATTGTTTTAAAATTCTTCTTCTTCTTCTTGATTGGCCCGATGCATGCATCACAACCGTTCGACGGTCTCGGCCGCTGCCAACAATGTCCGCCAGTCGCTTCTGCTCCGTGCGAGCTGGGACCAATTGGTCAAACCAAGCTTGGCAAGGTCTGCCCGAACCTGGTCATCCCATCTTAGTCGGGGTCTCCCCGCCTGCCTCTTCCTCCGTAGTCAGCCGCCTTCGAATAATAAGCTTTCCTTACTGGAGCTTCTTCGTCCATCCTGGTGACATGTCCTAACCAGCGCAGCCGCTGTTGCTTTATGCGCTTGACCAGACAGGTGTCCCCATAGAGCTCATACAGTTCGTCATTATTTCGAATGCGGAAAACATCGCCAACTTTTAAAGGTCCATAAATCCTCCGAAGAATCTTTCGTTCAAACACGCCAATCGCCGCTTCATCCGCTGCTGTCATTGTCCATGCTTCTGCGCCGTATTGCAGGACTGGGATGATTAGCGACTTGTATAGGGCTAATTTTGTTCTTCGCTTAAGGTCTCTGCTCTTGAGCTCTCTACTTAGCCCGTAGAAGCATCGGTTTGCAAGAGTGATCCTTCGTCGGATTTCCAGACTGATGTTGTTGTCACTGGTTATCGTCGTTCCGAGGTAAACAAAATCCTCAACAACTTTAAAGTTGTATTCTCCCATTGTAACAAATTGTCCAAGACGCAAGGACTTTTTGTCCGCGGATACAAGGTATTTCGTCTTGTCCTCATTTACCGCCAAACCCATCAGTTCTGACTGCCTCTCAATCTCTGAAAACGCCCTGCTTACCGCCCGTTCGTTTTTGCCGATGATGTCGATATCATCGGCATATGCGAGTAGCATTAGATCTTTATAAATAAAGGCGCCCGTTCTGTTGGCATGTGGGCACCGGCGCAGTATATATTCCATCAGTAGATTGAAGAAGTCGCACGATAAGGTATCGCCCTGCCTAAAACCTCTCTTGGTATCAAATGGTTCGGAAAGGTTCTTTCCTATTTTGACGGAGCTTTGTGTACTTCTCAACGTCATCATGCAAAGACGGACGTACTTTGCTGGTATACCAAGGGTAGACAAGGCTTCAAAAAACCTTGACCTTATCGGCGTGTCGAAGGCTGATTTATAATCAACAAATAGATGGTGTGTGTTGATGCCTCTCTCATAGGTCTTCTCCAGGATTTGTCGTAATGTGAGTATCTGATCTGTGGTGGATTTACCAGGTCTAAAGCCACACTAATAAGGTCCAATCAGTGTGTTAATAAGCGGCTTAAGACGTTCACAAATAATGCGCGACAGAACCTTATATGCAATGGGAAGGAGACTGATCCCGCGGTAGTTGGCGCAAACTGCAGGGTCTCCACAAACCTGGCTATGCCTTTTTTTGTTAAATAATCAAAAATAATCCTGTAAAGTAGTCGAGTTACTTTTTGATTATTTTTGATTATTAATTAAAAATAATCAAAATTAATCTTGTAAAGTAGTCTAATTACTTTTTGATTATTTTTGATTATTTTTTGTAATCCTCAATAATCCCGAATATTTTTGATTATTTCTGAAAGTAATCAATTAATAACACTGGCCAACAGCCATTTTGGTCCAGCCTTATTGATGACAAATTCTGATTCAGTTTTGTGCACTGATTCCAAAACTGGTCTCGGGTTTTCTCCATCAGCTCTTGTTTTCAAGATATCGCCGAAAAACCATTTTGCTGTTTTTTTGGCTTTAAAAAAATTATGGAGGTTACACCGAGCAACAATATCTGTAATTATGAGCTCTATGCGACAGTATACATTCTAAGGTCGCCTTAAAAAATCAATGGAGCATCATCAGCAAACCCAAAAACCCCTAAATTGGCCTTTAAGCTTAGTACTCAGACAAACTAAATCGATTTAGCTGGGTGTCAACTCCATATAAAAAAAAGGGTGTCGGAAAGCTTTCGTAAATTTCCGACAGGCCTCCTACGCTCGGTCGAACTCAGACAAACTAAAATTTCCGCTCATACCCATCGGAAATCTCGTAGTGCCGCTAACTTGTCAGGCACAAACAGCTGATTCAATTCCGATAGGGTGGTAGCAGAAAAAATTGTTTGTAATTTTTCCGACACCCACCCGTCGGAATGTCAGCAGCAAAAGCTCGACAAAATTCGTCGATTGGCATAATTTGAAACCAATGCTAAGATTTTGCATTGCCCATGACTTCTGCATTTCATATATCCTACAAAAATCCCTAAATATTTGCAAAAACAATTAACTAAATTCAAATGCAAGCAAATCAGCGCAGTATGATCGTTTCACATTTGGTGGTATTTTGATGAAGGGTGGTGTTTTGGCGTTGAACAGTCACACTGCATCGTCCGCTGGGTAACCCATCGGAATAACTTGTCAATTTAGCTAGCGGACGGTTTAGTTTGTCTGAGTACTAAGCTTTAAAGAGCAATTTTCATCAAATTATAGCAAATTTTTCAAACTTAATCGCCGTGTACCAGCCATTTGGGGTGGTTGAATATTAATTAAAACCACTTTATCATGTATTTATATTGTCGATGGACAAAGTTACAGGCGGTTAATCCCGAAAAAATGAATTAAATTTTATGGCAGGATTACTAGATTGATACATAAAAAGTGCATAGGAAATATTAAAAGACTACTTGATCTAACATAGACCTTACAATTATTGTCATGCAAATGTACAATAACATTCAATCAGTACTAAACTAAAACAATTTGCCACAAATTCATATATGCTTAATATCAAACAACCTCTCGAAAAACATTCAATTTTATGAATTGAGTCCACTGTCAAAAAAAAAATAGTAAAAACAATAGGGGGAAGCAACCTTGGGTTCGACCGAAGTTCAAGTTAATATAGCCTTGGAGCATGAAACATGCCTGCCAGTTTGTTATATGGCAGCTATACGATATATTCATCCGATTTTGATCAAACTCTCCATAATTGTGTTGAAACAGATAATATTCATTACTGGAAAGTATAAAGACGCCATCATTGAAAACAAAAAAATTACCTTAATTTGTGAAAATTGGTTTACATATTTCAATTAAAAGGTCTTTCTATGAACAATTTTTGAAAATCGGATTTTATTTTCGGGCCACTTAACTGTATGTAATAACTTAATTCAAAGTAAAACTAAAAACTCGAACTTCCAACTAATGACTTATCTCGTCAAATGTCGTGACAGACTCACAAAGTTATTCGTTTGCGAAATGGAGCGAGTTTTTGCACTACCTTGCAATTATTGCTCATTCCTCCAAAAAATAAGAGTGGTCAACTTCCTCGTCATATACATTCGGTTCACAGATAGAGTCTTTACTGAAATCTCTTTTCGCCAGGCATTTGTTGAAGTTTCGAAAATCGTAATAGTCACAAGGAGTCACTCCGTAGATTATAGTAATTGCGGTACTCATTTGACCCATTTGTAGCCTAATTCATAAAATTTTAATGTTTCTTAAGAGGTTGTTTGATATTAAGCATATATGAATTTTGTGGCAAATTGTTTTTATCTAGTACTGATTGAATGTTATTGTACATTTGCATGACAATTAATGTAAGGTCTATGTTAGATCAAGTAGTCTTTTAATATTTCCTATACACTTTTTGTGTATCAATCTAGTAATCCTGCCATAAAATTTAATTCATTTTTTCGGGATTAACCGCCTGTAACTTTATCCATCGACAAGATTTATATGCGAAAAAAATTGTGAAATTAGAAGAACCATGGGGCTACATGATAAAGTGGTTTTAATTAAAATTCAACCACCCCAAATGGCTGGTACACGGCGATTAAGTTTGAAAAATTTGCTATAATTTGATGAAAATTGCTCTTCAAAGGCTAATTTAGGCGCTTTTGGGTTTGCTGATGATGCTCCATTGATTTTTTTAGGTGACCTTAGAATGTATACTTTCGCATAGAGCTCATAGATACAGTTATTGTTGCTCGGTGTAACCTCCATAATTTTGTAAAAGCCAAAAAAACAGCAAAATGGTTTTTCCGCGATATCTTGAAAACAAGAGCTGATGGAGAAAAACCCGAGACCAGTTTTGGAATCAGTGCACAAAACTGGATCAGAATTTAATACAAATAGGGCTGGACCTCACAAAAGTGGTCATCTTGTTGGCCTGTGTAATCAAATATTTTTAACCAAGAGGATTATATAATCATTACAATTCTTTTTATAAAATAATGTAATTGATTACTTATCGTAGTCGCAATTTAACAGCTATGGATCCAGTAGACTTATTGGAAATTAAATTTATATGAACTGATAAAACATCTTCTGGATGTTTGAAAGCATTTTAAATGTTTTCTTTGATATGATTTTATTACATATAGTTAATTATTCTGACGTTTTTTAATATTCTGCAAATATTATACCATTTTTTGATTCATACACAAACAACTTTAAATAGGCCTTAAGCCAGACCGAAAAATAGACCGAACACCAATGAAGCCTTGGTTCATGGATTAATGTTTTTATTAGAAATTTTTTTCATTGCCAGTAAGAAAAAATAGAGGGAAGCTAACTTCGGCTCTACCGAAGTTTATATACCCTTGGAGCAAGATATACCTCA